>OX424573.1:152603331-152895831 GCA_949152435.1 Gastracanthus pulcherrimus
CCAGTATGGAGCCCGTACTACGTCAGTACTGGCGTTTCCATTTTATGCGCCACAAAGGATATTTTTTTCGAGGATTACAAAGCTTCCTGTAGAATGAACCAATATTAAATAAATTAATATTGATTTAAGGTGGTCATGTAGTAAAATTAGACGAAAAACTCAAATTTTTTAATTTCATTTTCTGATACTTTGTACATTTTTAGAACAAAAAAAATAATTTTCAAAAGCATCCTTTGTTGGTCGACCTATATTACAATATAAATTAAATGAAACTCAGCCCTTACAACTAAAAAGAATCAATTACTTCTAAATAGACATTATAAAAGTTTTGCATTACTTCTTTAATAATTTTGATACGTAAGTGCTTTCAAAATAATAATAAAAGTAACGCAAAACTTTCACAATATAGTTTTAACATAAACTGATTCACAATAGAGGCACTGATCCACAATAGGGTCCGTGACGGTAGTATCTTGCTCAAGAATATAATTTATAAATAATATTGAAATGGGTCCAATTTCGTTAAACCTGGAACGAAATATGTGTCCCACTATCGTATATCCCACTTAAAGTTAATAACTCGTAATCGAAAGCACTGGTTTGAGAAAAAATGCTTTTAAAAATATCTTCCAATGCAACAATCTTCTTCAAATGATAGTCATCGGCTAAACTATCACATATAATTCAAATAATACTGTTACAATTGTAACTGCTGGAGCGAGCTTTTATGTATTATCCCCGGGATAATCTTAATGTGCTTAGGCCATCGCCACGCAAATTACGCTATCACACAATTAGTCAAGAATAAGATTCCCAATGAAACAAAAAGAGGTGACGGTATATGTCAATTTGTAATTTGGCGACGACTTCGAGAACATTTTTGTGAATTATTTCACACTTTTTAGTGCATTTTTCGAAGTCGGTTCTTTTTTTTTCAAAAAATTTTTTTATTGGATACTACAAAGCATCTCCCAAAGCCTCATCGAAAATTGTTTCCCACAGGTGGGAAACTCTCCTTGTAAGTTAAGGAGAATGACGTTGAAAAATAAAATTTGATTGCGTATTTTATAGTCTAAGTTTTCAAATATATATCAAATACAATCATTACCAAATATGATTGTATTTGATATATTTGACAAAAAATATATATTAAATATATATATTTGACATATATTTTTTGTATTGCAAAATCATATTTGGTAATGATTGTATTTGATATATATTTGAAAACTTAGACTATAAAATACGCAATCAAATATACATATATATATATATATATATATATATATATATATATATATATAATCATCAGATTAATTTTTACTTAACGACGAGCGTACGCGTGAGAGTATTTTTGCTAGTTTTTCTATTAATTTTCTTTTTATTAATAATATTCACTTTATCATCTGTTTAATATTGAAAACAATTTAATTTATCCAATACTACTATTATATAAATAAAAAATAAGATTATGTAAATTAAAAGTTTTGTTTGTGAGACATAGGCACCTTTCTATAAATGGTCTTATTAAAGCTCTGAATTTCGACATAAAATGATCCTCGCGTATACAAAATTAAAAAACAATCCTTAAAATTTTGAGAATATGAATAAAGATACTTGAATGATACTTGAATAAAGATTATTTAGAATACAATTAATTATTAATACAATAGCGGTATTTATATAGCAATTTTGAAACAAAATCACATATATATTTTTCTTAGCTATAAAATAAATATTTAAGTCAAACTATTGTATAAGCAAATATTAGTTCTTTTAAGCTCAAAATAAAAAAAAATGACAGAATTTTCTTAGAACTGTATGGCAATGTGATATGCGCGAGGATTCTTTTATATATAGCCAATTTTCACTTGATGTTGAATTACTTTTTAAATATAGACTAAATAAACCTGAAATTTGTTGTGTAACTTCATACAATAATAACAAATATTCCGTGTAAGCCAAAGATTCTTAAAATTTAATACAGAGATTTTAGAAATTTCACATGGAGACCACCATAATGAATAGAGAATTTTTTATAGAGAAAGTTGAAAGTTGTAGAAGAGGCAATAGAAATTGAAACGTAACTTTAATGTTTGTTGAAGAGAACAATACTTATAAAATATGCATATGCGCTTGATACTAGCTGTATAGCATCATACATAATAATCAATAATTATTCTAATTAAATAATTATTCCATTAGTTTATTTGTTAAATACTTTTCTTAACAAATTAATACAGGAATAATAAATTTATATGATAAATGCTTACATGTCTTCCATTATTGTTGCAGGTGTCGATTAACCTCATGTTGCGGCTGCTATTCTCTGAGGACCGGCACAATCTTCAGTGGAATATGTTGCGTGGTAAGTAATTTTTCTTTATTAGAGAATTAGAGTAAAATTAGTTAAATTCAATTTTCTCATTTAAGTTAAAACATTAACTATATATACAGTTATTAAATTAAATTGAATTTTGATTTTTACCAAGTTACAACAAAAGTTGTATATGTAAAATATATATCTGGTATAGATATTTTACGTTTTCATATTCTAAATATAGGTATACTTTTAATATCCTATAAAAGTTATGTTTTACCTTGCTTTGATACCAAGCCTATTTTTTGGCGTGTCAAACTTCAAAAATAATTATATATTTTGTTTTGCTGTTTTAACATAATTATTGTTTATTTTGAATATTTATGTTAATAATTTTATGCTTTGTTTTAGATACTGGCTATCGTTACAATCGTACTTCTATTCACAACAACTTTTATTCAGTGGAAAACTATAATTCTCGAAATAGATCCGTTTATAGTCAAAATCGTTTTTACATTTAATCTTGTCCTGACTATTCTCATCTCAACATTAATGATCATAGGAGCTATAAGGGTAACTAATTTCGAACATATTTTTGTTTTAATAAGATAAATATATGGGCAAACCTCTAGAACTTTTAACTTTGCTGTGACTTGACAATATTTTTGTGTAATAACCCTTAAATGCAGTTTTTCCGGTTTTATATTATAAAGAAACTACTTAGAAATAAATTTTGATGAGGAAAGTACCGTTTCTTTATATTACTTATGAAGTTATCAAGTCTTATAAGCCTAAAATAAAATACCTGAAAATGCCGAAACGAAAAGTGTGATTTTTAAAATTGAACACAGTATTTATGCCATAACTTTTTCCGCATCGAACCTAAACCTTTGATATTTGGTCAGGTGGTAGTCTATACTTAGCAGAATACTCTGCCCTATCACACTAAAGTGTACCATCTATGTATCGGCTTGTGTATTTTTAATTTGTGTTCTTTTTGGCTCTGAACTTTTCAGCATTGCGTAAATCATAACTCAACTTAGTCAAGCATACCTATACTTCTCTAAATAATAAACAAATCTAGACCTTTCAAAGTTATGTGCCTCCAAAAACATACGAACTATGACAGTTTCTAAGTACTACAAAAAAGCGTGACTTACTATAAAAACCGGTGCTAATTGCTATAGGAGAATGCTTTCTCCAAGAGAGGCCCTGAAAACTATTTTGAAAATTTTATAATGGAAATTCGTTATCGCTTCAAAATTTTCTATTTTGAAAATTTTATAATGGAAATTCGTTATCGCTATAGAGGTAAATAGAATTACCTGTTCATAGAGCTGACATCTTACATACTAAAAATACTGAAAATAATTTTCACTAGATTTTTACACGATAATTTCTTACAGCCATTTTTTATTTATTGTTGGGGTCATTGTTAAAGTTTTACACCTTTAGTAGCTAAGTGACTGTTATATATATGATGACCGATTTTAGTCCATAATTCCCATGTTTAGTTCCCATAAGTAATACATACCCAATTGGCTTGAAAATCTAATTATTTCTATGTTAAAACATACCTCAAAATATTACGCACCAAAATCTTCATTGTTACAAAGCGATTTCTTTGAAATAGCATCGTTGCTAATAGTAAAAATGTTTTAACGGGATTCAAAATCATACTTTTTCGAAAAGAGAAACTTAAAATAATTGTCAGATAAACAACTTGAATAGAAATAATGTATATGTTAAAATTAAACCTATATTTATTAAATTTGTATAGAAAAGATTAAAAACTATTTCTAAATTTGTTAAAATTATCGATTTTTAAAAAATACGTATTCAAATTTCAATCGTATTTATTCCATTAAAATCGTATTAAGGTAATTGTTATATATATAAATCGGAAGGAAATTACGTGTACTTTATGAAAACATATATATTTGCAACATATCTCCTATAATGTGTTATCAAACAGTATTTTTAGGCTTAATAATGTTTTGCACATTATAGTTTCTGGACATTATAATGTTTTGAGCATTATCATAATTGAACATTATTTCTTTTTGCGTTTTATAATATTTGGGTCTCATAATTTATTGGACCTCACAATTTTGTGGGTCTTATCGTTTCTTACGTATTATAATATATGGGTATCGTAATTCCTTATGTTGGACCTTATAATGTTTTACTTTTATAAATTTTTTTTGTAGTTTTTTTGGCCTTTTAAAATTTGGTCCTTATAATTTTTTGCATAGTATAAGTTTTGGGCATTATAATATTTGATACGTATAGTTTTTTGCATAGTATAATTTTTGAGCCTTATAATTTATTGGGTTTTGTGGGTTTTATGGGGTTTAAGATTTTTATGGGTTTTCTTAACTTTATTAGGTTTCATGGGGTTTATGGGTTTTATGGGATTTATGGAATTTATGGAGTTTACGTCTATTATGGGTTTTATGAGTTTTATAGAGGTTTTTGATTTTGATGTATTTTAGGAGGTTTATGGATTTTATGGGTTTTTCGGGTTTCATAGGATTAATGAGTTTTATGGAGCTTTTGGGGTTTACGATATGCATGGGTTTTATGGGGTTTTTTGGGTTTTTGACGATGATGGAGTTTACGATGTTTATAGGTTTTACGGGGTTTATGGGATTAATGAGGATTTCGTTTTTATGGGTTTGATGGGTTTTATATGGTTTATGGGTTATTTAGGGTTAGGCTTTTTATGGGTTTTATTGGGTTAATCATGTTAATGTGTTTTATGGGAGTTAACGACATTTATGGATATTAAGGAAATTATGTATTTGCTATGTGCTTGATGGGTGTTATTAATTTATGGTTTTTATGGGTTGTACGTGAATCACCTTTTTTATGGGTTTTATGGGTTTATGTGGTTTAGCGGTTTATGAGGTTTATAATTTTTATGGGTTTGATGGGGGCTATGAGTTTATATTGTTAACAATGTTTATGGGTGTTATATGACTTATCCGGTTCACGATGTTTATTGGTTTGATGGGACTTACTAAGTTCATGAGTTTTATGAGGTTTATTAGTTGGACGATTTTTATGTGTTTTATTTGTTTTATGCGTTTTATGATGTATATGATTCGTATGGGTTTTATGGGGTTTAAAATGTTTATTAGTTTATTGGGTTTATGAGTTTATGAGGATTACGGTATTTATGGGTTATATGATGGTACTGGGGTTTGCGATTTTTATGAGTTTTATGAGAATCAGGGTGGTTAAGAGGACACATACAATTTTAAATTTTATGTTAATTGATAATTCATTTTAAGGCAAAAATAAGACACTCATCATATATTAGCTGATTATTTTCGGTAAATTTGAACATTTTATCAAAATATAACTAAACCAATTTAAATTTTTCTTTAAGGATATTTAAGGAAATGAAAACCACCACATTTCTTGGGCTACTGCAAGGTTTATAGAGCCAAGTTGATCAAATTGACGCTTTTGAGGTTTTATTATCTTCAAAATATATGTAGTTATGATATGAAACTCTTCGCTTTTTTAAAAGTTTATTATGAATAATAGCTTAAATAGGTTATATCTTTAGTCAAAAAATTTTATATACAAATTCCCACACTCCCCTGGTAGGAATTTATCCCGTACACTTTATAGATCTATGTAGAATAATCTCGCGCTGTGTAGATCTATGTAGGCAAGCTAGATAGTTACTATAAAGGCGTGTAACGGTCGTCCCTTCTAGTTTTCCATATTATTTTCCCCGATAAAACTAGATAAGCAAAATTATAACAATAACAACTAATTAAAGGTTATTTTTTAAGAAACAGAAACAGAATATATTATGCTTAGTATGTATTATTTTGATATAAAGGTATTTACATGTTATTGTTCACTTACTACCAATTTAAGTAAATATAATTAAACTCTAAAGTGTAAGGTTATCAAGTTTTAAATGCATCGAGTTTTTTTATTTAGGAACTCAATAACAATATTATGTTTCACATATATATGAAACAATCAAAATAAGAAAATAATCTGAATATCCAAATATGTATATGAAGTATTAGTGCATATATTTATTTTGTTTATGTAAAATTAGTTTCCTTGCATTTGATTATGTTCCATACTAAACACAGGCTTGGTTTCAAAACCTGTATGGTTTATGTAAGAAAAACTATTTTCATACACATTTATTATCAACTTATTAATGTTCTATTTTTAAAAAGAAATAATGTATTTGAGGTAGATTTATTTAGACGATTTATTATATATGTTATATATCTATTCTATTTCCTACTTTATATTTAATTTATATCAAGATTAATTTATAATCAAACACTTTCATTTGACATCTATGGTCAGTTAAAAGATAATAATTTGCACTTATAAAGAAAATTATCGTCTACGTGTGATCGACTAATGTGTTTGTAAATACATGTGTTTGAAAATGTTATAACGGATGAGCAGTTTATGCATTATAAGAACTCACATACGGATAAAAAATTATTTGCAGCTCTGAAATTAAAATTCTAGTCTTTAAATAAAGCATGTCATAACCCTGGTAGAAAATTATCTAGTTTTATCGAGGCCCTCGATTATTTCCTTGGCAAACTAGATAGATCTACATAGTTCTAGATTAATTTTCTACCAGGAAAAGTACATACTTATTTGTACATATCATATTATTATTATTTATATATTACTTTTCAAGAAACAACATTATTTCTAAATTTTCATTTTTTAGATTTTAGATTAGATATGCTTTCTGACTACTTTTATATGTACATAGTATGAATAGAACTGTAAATATTATTATTATAATTGAAAACTTGTATGTTACTTTTTTTAACATTAATTTTTACATTATAAGTTCTGTACAATAAATAACCTCTCAGATTTATATGTACATATTATTATTGAGAAAACTATGTAGATCTATGTGGATTTATCGAGTTTTGTATAGTCTAGTACCATCTAGTTTGCCTACAAAGGCCGTTATAGCGAATGTGGGCGTCACGATAAGATTTCCAGCAGGGTCATATCATAACTACATGTATTTTGATCATAATAAAACCTTGAAAGCGTCAATTCAATCACATTAACTCACTAAACCTTGTGTAGCCTAAATATAGAGCTTTTCATTATAGCGAGGATTATTTCGCTAGTTTAACATATAAAATAAAAATCGCTGCCAACTCATTGGCACTTAGCTTTCTCAAACTAAATTAATTATTCTAATATGATTTTTTATAATTTATTGTTTTTTCAAAAAGTAATTCAGTAACATTCTTTCAACTTATATTTAATATTTATTTTATTTTAATTACAGTCTTCAATATCACATTAGTGGGGTTTATTTAGATCCCTCAGCTTAGACGATTTCTCGTATGATATGATAAAAGTAATTTTTTGTAAGTTAAATTACATAATTTTTAACCAATTTACTTTAAATTTTCCACACATTTTCTATATTTATACAGATTTCTAGATAAGCAAAATTATAATTATTTATATTGATTTAATCATGCCAATTAAATTTAATAATAATAAAATCAAATTTTTAACGGTTTGTATTTATGCAAAATTGAATTTAAGATTATTTGCATGCTGTAAACTCTATAAATTTATAAAACTTTACTTACGAAAAAAACCTTACATATAAAATATAAAAAACATTACATATAAAATATAAACAACGTTACATATACAATATGTTTGTCAAAATCCACAGTCCATAAATGACTAACTATGAAATATAATAAAAAGTAATGACCGCGATACTTTCTAGATATAAGCAATCAAAATTAAATAAAAATATAACCTCAAATATCTTGAAAGATAAAAAACCTTATAGTCTAGGCAAAGAGCTCAGTCAAGAGATAGTAGAAAATTATTTTTAATATTTTTGTTAAGATCGTCAGCTCCCTTTGATTGACTATAATGAAAAGCTCTATATTTCTTAGGCTACCGCAAAGTTTAGAGAGTTAATGTGATTGAATTGACGCTTTCAAGGTTTTATTATGATCAAAATACATGTAGTTATGATATGAATGTGGGAATTTGTATATAAAATTTTTTTACTAAAGTTATAATCTATTTAAGCTATATTTCATAATAAAATTTTAAAAATGCAAAGAATTTTCGCTTAAATAGACTGGAAGTTTGATCAATAATTTTAGTATACAATTTCCCACACTCATATCATAAATACATATATTTTTAACATAATAAAACCTTAAAAGCGTAGATTTGATCACATTGGCTTTATAAACCTTGCAGTAGCCCAAAAAATGTGGAGGTTTTCATTATAGCTAATTAAACGGCGCTAACGACCTTCAAAAAAATTTAAATTGGTTTAGTTCTATTTTGATAAAATTTTCAAATTTACCGAAAAGAATCAGGTAATATATGATGAGTGTCTTATTTTTACCTTAAAATGTATTATCAATTAACTTAAAATTTAAAGATGTATCTGTTCCCACTGATTCTAATAAAACTCATAAAAATCGTAAACCCCTTACCATCATATAACCCATAAATATCGTAATCCTCATAAACTCATAAACCCATAAAACAATAAAAATCTTAAATCCATAAAACAATAAACATCTTAAACCCATAAAACAATAAACGTCTTGAACCCCATAAAATTCATAAAACCCATAAACCCAATAAACCAATAAACATCTTAAACCCCATAAAACCCATACGAATCATAAACATCATAAAACGCATAAAACAAATAAAACACATAAAAATCGTCAAACTAATAAACCTCATAAAACTCATGAACTCCGTAAGCCCCATAAGTCCCATCAAACCCATAAACATCGTGAATCCGATAAGCCCTATAACACCCATAAACATAGTTAACAATATCAACGCATAGCCCCATCAAACCCATAAAAATTATAAACCTCATAAACCGCTAAAAACCCTATAAAACTCATGAACTTAGTAAGCCCCATAAGTCCCATCAAACCCATAAACATCGTGAATCCGATAAGTCATATAACACCCATAAACATTGATAACAATATAAACTCATAGCCCCCATCGAACCCATAAAAATTATAAACCTCATAAACCGCTAAACCACATAAACCCATAAAACCCATAAAAAGGTGATTCACGTACAACCCATAAAAACCATAAATTAATAACACCCACCAAGCACATAACAAATACGTAATTTCCTTAATATCCATAAATGTCGTTAACCCCATAACTCCCATAAAACCCATAAACATGATTAACCCTATAAAACCGATAAAAAGCATAACCCTAAATAACCCATAAACCACATAAAACCCATAAAACTCATATAAACGAAAACCCCATTAAACCCATAAACCCCGTAAAACCTATAAACATCGTGAAGTTCATTACCACCAAAAACCCCAAAAACCCCATAAAACACATGCATATCGTAAACTCCATAAGCTCCATAAAACCCATTAATCCTATGAAGACCTAAAAACCCATAAAATCCATAAACCTCATGAAATACATAAAAATCATAAACCTCATGAAATACATAAAAAGCATAAACTTCTATAAACCCCATTAAACCCATAATAGACGTAAATCCCATAAAAATAAAAAATCCCATAAAACCCACAAAACCCAATAAATTATAAGGCTCAAAAGTGAAGCTCAAAAAACTATGCACATGAAATATTATAAGGCTCAAAAGCTATATATTATACGTATCAAATATTATAAGGCTCAAAAATTATACTATGCAAAAAATTATACGTATCAAATATTATAAGGCCCAAAAAGTATAGTATGCAAAAAATTACACGGCTCAACTATTATAAGACCCAAAAGTTATATTATGCAAAAAATTATAAGTCCCAAATTTTATAAGGCCGAAAAAACTACAAAAAAATTATAAAAGTAAAACATTATAAGGTCCAACAAAAGGAATTACGATACCCATATATTATAATACGCAAGAAACGATAAGACCCACAAAATTGTGAGGACAATAAATTATAAGACCCAAATATTATAAAACGCTAAAAAAAGATAATGCTCAAATATGATAATGCTCAAAAAATTATAATGTTTAAAAATTATAATGTGCAAAACATTATTAAGCCTAAAAATACTGTTTGACTACACATACCTAGGAAGCCAAACATCCACCCACACATCCATCCACCTATAGCTATTGATCCCCCCTCCCCAAACTCATCTGGCCATACTCCACCCTCCCAATAATTAATAACCCACTCACACTCGCGCACATATATGATGAACTTTTAAAAAAAGATATGAACTTACTTATGTGACTGGAGACCGGAGACCTTTGTGATCTTAATATTATACGAGATATGTTGCTAATATATATGTTCTCATAAAGTACACGTAATTTCCTTTCGATTGATATATTTAGCAATTACTTTAAACTTTCTTTCTTAAAGAGAAAAAATATAAATTTTACAAAATTTTTTAAAATTAATCAATTTTTATTCTATACGTTAATCATATTGAAAATATATACGTTTTCTTTACATACGTACCTTTCTTCCGATTTATATATATATAACAATTACCTTAATACGATTTTAATGGAATAAATACGATTGAATTTTGAATACGTATTTTTTAAGAATCGGTAATTTTAACAACTTTAGAAATAATTTTTTAATATTTCTATACAAATTTACTAAATATGGGTTTAATTTTAACATATATATTATTTCTATTTAAGTTGTTTATCTGACAATTATTTCAAGTTTTTCTTTTCGATAAAGTATGATTTTGAATCTCTTTAAAACATTTTTGCTATTTGCAACGATGCTATTTCAAAGAAATCACTTTGTAACGATGAAAATTTTGGTGCGTAATATTTTGAGGTATGTCTTAACATAGAAATAATTAGATTTTCAAGCCAATTCGGTAAGTATTACTTATGGGAATTAAACATGGGAATTATGGACTAAAAGCGGTCATCATAGATATAACAGTCACTTGGCTACTAAAGGTTTAAAACTTTAACAATGACCTCAACAATAAAATATACTGTTAAAGTTCAGTAGTGCATTATTTTTTTAATAATAAATATTAAATAAAAAATGGCTGTAAGAAATTATCGTGTAAAAATATAGTAAAAATTATTTTCAGTATTTTTAGTGTGTAAGATGCCAGCCCTATGAACATCCCTATAAAAAAACGAGTTTGATCAACTTTGGGCCTAAATAAATGGCTGCTAAAATTTTATAATAAAAAACGACAACAGAAATATGATTTTTGATATATTTCCTACTATTTTTAATCATTACACTTCAAAACATTAAAAAGTTTGGAATTTTTGGTTGAGTTATTGTGGACACAGTTTTTTGTTTCATACACACATACATACGACATTACAGATATACATACAGATAGACATGTTTTAAAATCATGGTTCTGACTCGGAATGCTTGAAAATATTAAAATTCATCAAAATCTGATACAAAAATTTTCTTCATCTCAAAGCTTGCTCTTTGAGAAAGTAAAAATCACATTTTTTTAAGGGCAAAACTGTAAAAAGAGAATTTTAATTTGTAAACATTGAGTGATTGGTAGATTTTGGTGCAAGATATGTTGTCCCAAAATACTAAATGCTTAGATCTACTTCCAATGCCTATTAGGGACCTATTTAATTAACATAGAAATATCGATAACAAAATCTGAACTGTCAACAAGTTAAGTTCAGTTAAGTTAAATTGTCTTAATATAGTATAAAATTGAGGTTCATGCATATATATTTAGGTATGTATGCATGTATGTATGAATGTATGTATATATATATATATATATATATATATATATATATATATATATATGTACGTATGTATCTATGTATGTATGGATGTATGTGTATATGTGTGGAAATTCGTATGCATGCATGTATGCATGTATGAATGTATGTATGTATGTATGTGTATATGTGTAAAAGTTCGTATGCATGCATGTATGTATATATGTAAAAACAAATGTAAAAAAGGATACACCCAATAATGGTAAAAGGAACGTATAAGAGTACCTACATAAAAATGCAAAATACAAATGTTAATATATGTAAACATTTTGAAAATACAGTATAACTTTCCGGCACTGTGAAACTCGGGACTAGCTATCCCCCGGCACTGTGAATTTGTCCCAGCCAATCAGGGTCGAACATGATAATAACTTTCCCCCGATCATTTCCCATAATCAAATATTCTCAATACAATTGACTTTCATGCTGTTATATTAAAAAAACGTTGTATGAAATCCTATATAAAATTATATAATTCTTTTTTATACCCTGTTTCATTACATTTTTTCAGATTAAACATTTGTTAAAGCTTTATTTTAAATATGTTAGTTTAAACCTTTGTATGAAACTTTTTTTATCATATGTTTTGGTTTAAACGATTTCATAAAACTTTTTCCGCAAAGTGGGGAGCCCAGCACATACATAAAACCAGCTCTAGAAAAAGCACAGTGCCGAGATGCCCCGCATTCACAGTGCCGGGAGATTCTACTATAGCATAATTTGCAGCATTTTAGCTGAAAGAATATCTTAATCAAGTAAATATTTATGTTTGACATCTACTGATATGATTTTTCGTTTGTACTTATGTTAAATGTTATTATTCAAGAAATTTAAAAAGTTAATAAATTTAATCTTTCGATCACGACTTTTTTATACGTGGAATTAAGTTTTGCGGTAAGTTTAAAGTACATGTTTAAGCTAGAATTTTGGCACAAGATTTGGTTTTATAACCCTTAACAAGCAGGCCTGGGTTAAACAAAAAAAAAATTTTTTTAACGAGTCCAGAAAACTTTTTATGATTAAAAGCATCAACATTTTCAGAATGATTGCTTTTAAACATAAAAAGTTTTCTGGATTCATAAAAAAAATCTATTTTTAGGTTTAACCCAGACCTGCCCCCTTAATCCCTTCCGTACCGAAGGCAAGAAATCTTTGCCATGGGAGATTTCTTAGTACTTTACTACGCGTATAATATCAAAGGATTAGACTTTTGGTAAAAATACATTTAACAAAAGATTTAGAACTCACGAAAATGTATCTTTTTTCTCCTATAATTTTTAGCTATTTTTATGAAACTATAAGAAAATTGAGTAAAAAATTTAAAAATTTCAATTAATACGAGAGAATTTAAATTAATAAAGCGTAAATATTTCGTAACTGACAATAATTTTTTTCTGCCATAGACTCAACCAATTCTAAATATTTTTTCCATTTTAAAGCTACAAGATTTTATAATTTTTTTTTAGCAAAACAAAAGTTTTAATAACTTATTCTCACATTATAGATTAGACAAGTAACATACTTGAAGTTAAAAATTCAAAATTAAAATAGATTTTATAGATGAAAAAGTTAGTGTTTTTCAAAAAGAATATAGTGACCGAAAGGGATAAAAAAGGTTTCATTGTTTATTTCATGTATTCTTTTTTTATCACTTTGATTTACACTGATTAATAAATTTTTTGATAACTTGTCATGTTATATTTTATAATATGATAGAAACAAATATTTGATAATTAACTAACCTCTATAAGTATACTCAGATAACATCACAATAAAGGAACATTGCTAAAACGACACTAAGGAAATATATCTATAACTTAAAATATGACACTTCAACAAATTTAGCACTATCCAAAGTGGCGTTTTAGAGACAGACGTTGTGGGTGCATATGTCTTGCAACCTAAGTAGACACTTCAAAGTTTCTGCAACGTTCCTAACACGTCACAACGTTCAACAGTAACGTTTCTTGACTGCTAGAATATTGTATGGCAAAGTTTCTACAATTATCATACTTTTTTTTTTTTATATGGATCCTTTTGAAGGCTCGTTTGGAACCTTATATCAGCATTTAACCTTTATTTCCATAGTTTAAATACAAAATTATTGAGTGTACATATGTAATATATATAGTTTATACAAATATTTACGTACGCATTTTTACACTTGTTTATGTACAGAGTCGAGAAATTTAATTATATTAATACAAGTGTTTGTGTTTGGAAAAACTAGAATATTATCGATGTTTTGCGGAAGTAACTTTTTATTTTTACAAATTGTTTTGATTAAGTCCAATCTTTGTTTATCGTACAACGGACATTGCCATAATACATGGTTCAAGTCCTCTTCCACTTCTAACTCACAGTTCTAATCACTCATAAAAAATAGATTACTGTGGTTTTGTGAATATCATAACATTCTACCTCAAGACCAATCGGGCTTTAGGAAGGGCCGTTCTTGTTCTGACAAATCTGACAATAACTTAGATTTTACATTAAAAACAGTAAAAGCTCTCACAGACAAAAATGACCAAATTGCAGTTTTTTTAGACGTCAATTACGCTTACGATAATGTGCAAAGTGACATAATTATAGACAAATTAGCTGACATTGGTTGCACCGAAATGTTAATACAATTTATAAAATTTATTACTCATGAGAGATATATTTATACAGACTCCTTAAAAGGTGAACATCGACTATGTTATAAAGGCGTACCACAAGGCGGCGTGCTTAGTCCACTTCTATATCTCATTTATGTGAAAGATATCACAAAAAATATTCCAAAAAGCGTAAATATATATTTTTTTTTTTTTTTAATTAACGTCGCCATGTTTGTGCTCCCATGTGGTGCTAATCGACGACGGGGGTCTGCGGTGTGTTTGTAAACAAAGCACATGTAACTTTTACAGAGGTGCTTGTATCAATCGGCAGAGACTAGGATTCGAACCCGAGTCACCGGCGTGGGAATCCGACACTCTACCGACTGAGCCGCCGCAGGCCCAAAAAAAAAAAAAAAAAAAAAAAAAGCGTAAATATTTCGCAATTTGCGGATGATGTTGGAGCGTATTGTAGTTGTGGCTCAGCAGAAAAATCAAAAACTTTAGTAACTAAAGCAGTAAATATTACGAATAAAAACTTGAATGATATTGGACTCTTTTTTAAACCTGAAAAAACTGTTTTCCTTCACATAAAACATAAACCAATCTTACCAGATAAATCAGAAATCGATATTTTAAATCGTAAAGTAACATCCAGTGCTTCAGCACGCTTTCTTGGCGTCATATACAATTATCATACTACTTTTTTCAATTGGTTATAAAAACACGTAAACTCAGAAGATGTGGACTGTGACTGCACCATATATCTAGTCGGGAGTGGTGCTGACTGAAAACAGATGATTTGGAGCGATTCGCGCGCCATCTGTTGGTCATTCTAAAGACTTATTGAACTACCCTCGTATCTAGGTAACTAAATATACGTAAATGAAATTTTAGATAATATAAACAACATTTTATTGTCGACAAATTTCATTTTTTACTTTGTTATTTATAACTTTTTCAGCATGTCAAAAAAATGAGACACTCGAGCATATTATCATTATTTAGGGCTATACTAACATGAAAAGTCATATAAAAAGGTGTGCCATTCTTCAAAAAAAAAATTTCATTAAAGTTAAAAGTTCTTGAGATTTGCCCATATATCAATATTATTTCTGTTAGTATAACAATAATTATATTTTTCAGAAAAATACTATTATGATGCTGCCATGGGTAGTCCTTGGTATTTTACTTCTAGTCGCTCTAATTTTTAGCGTACTCTACTCATCGATTGCTTCTTTCTTAAACGACGAGGAGGTTCATCACGTTTTATATGGTGTATTAACTTTGATACTTGGTATTTTGACATTTGGTAAGTAAAATGGAAAACATATTGATCTAATGTACTTCTATACCTTTTTTATTCTTTAAAATTTTTGGAGTAAGATTTACACTTCAAAAATTTTAGAGTTTCTTATATATATAAATAAAAATTATTGTATTGTACATACAAAACTTTTTGTATACAATAATACGAATAATATTTATCGGTTCTGTTCCAGTAATTTATACGTACTTCTGGTTTGTGGTCTACAGCTACTTCCAGCAACTGAGACTGGAGAAGAATAGCCTCAAAATTGGTCCTTATGGGAGACCATATTCTTACAAACGACCTTAAATCCAAAACTAAATGGATACTAAACGACTTCTACATAAATCTCACTCAAGACTTGAATGCTCAGTATGCAACCGAGCTATTCTTCAGCATTGCATACAAATTTAAGTGAACAGGATTATTAAACTGCACATGAACTTATTTTTTACATACATTGGATTTCATTTTCATAAACTGCTATACACAAAAAGGTTTTACGTATTGTATTTCTTTGAATAATAGTCTTTTATATACTTTTTAACTATATACAAAATTTACAGTTTCATTTTGTATGATAAATATAAGTTATCATTCAGGGTCATATGTAGAAAATTTATTTATTAAAGTAAGATAGATCGACAATGTTACATCTGTTTTTTTATCTGATTCCTTTATAAATATTGTATTAATAGCATTTTTTTAAACATTTCAATCAATGTATCCATAAATACAGCATCCATATTCTGCATGAGCATAAGAATAATACAACTTCATTCGATTGTTAAACCAATCTTTTCAATAATTTAAGAATGTACCAATTTACTCGTCAATACTTATAAATTAAAAATTAATATATATTACCGCAGATACCGTAGATTTAAAGCAAGCTAAAAATAATATATTTGTATACGTATGAAAGTGTCCTACTTGGGAGAATGGATTTCGATAAATTCCCTAGTGGAAATGAAAAAGGTAACAAACCGTAAGAAAAAGTAAGAAAAAGTAATAAAACGTAAGAAATCATAACATTTTGTTGGATTTAGGATAATTTTACGTTTTGTTGCGGATGCCTACGTTTATTACGCTTTCTTATATTTTCTTACGTTTTCTTACTATTAATAAAATTTATGAATTATCATCTTAAGCAAAACGTATTAAAAAGTAAGTGAACGTAAATTTTATAAATTTTTACCTATCCATGCGTCCTGTAACGTTTTTTTAAATTAGCTTTATAAAAAAAATGTATTTAAAATTTAATCATTGATTGTCAAATATAAGAAAAAGTAAAGATAAGTAAAGAAAAGTAAGAAAAGGCAATAAAACGTAACAATGCGTAAAATAAAACTTAAAAATCGTCCGAAATCTAATAGAATCTTACGTTCTCTTACGTTTTCTTACGTTTTCTTATCTTTTCTTACTTTTTTTATACGTTTTCTTTCCACTAGGGTTGCTTTATAATACGATATTTATAGCGTATTTTATTTTTGATGATGTTATATACTTGAAAAACTGTTTGCTGATAAGTTGAAAATATATGTTGATTTCTTGAAAAATAAGAATTTTTAATGGGTTATTACTGTCATTATAGTATTGTATACCGTGCGATATTAAAATACTAGTATACAATTGACATTAATTCAGTGTAAATTAGTGGTTGATGACTCACACATATATACGCGCATGCACACACATAACAACGCACGCACACACACACGCATACGCACGAACGCATGCATGTACGCACGCACGCACGCACGCATGCACGCACACACATTATACATAAGAGTAATTTTCGAAAGTATTTTAAGTTGTGAAATAAATGTTTATTCTATTTTTTAATCTAATCTTTATATATGAATAATGTGTTAACTGTAAAAACTGAACTGTAATTCATTATATAATATTCAATTCTGTAAATTTGTTATGAGTGAATTTTTGTATATATCGTTTATGCGTAAAGTTATAGAAAATGTGAAGTTTTAATATTATTTATTAAAAATAGATAAACAAGTTGCCATTAATAGAAAAGTGAAATTGTTATTATAATTATTAGTCATAGAGATATATTAATTATTTAATCTATTTGTAACGAATTATTTAATGCCTATTATACTCGTGTAATAATAATTTTATGATATATCATATTCGTATGTGTATTATTTATTATTTGTTATAGTGGCCAGTCATTATAATGGCTAGCAGTGATAGTGCTTAAATCACCGCAGATATTATATTCCTAAATCCGCTGTGATCATGTTCACATCATCACCGTAGCTACCATTAATGATTGATGGGACTATGTAGTCCATAGCCTTATTAACACAATCACGCCATTTCTCCCTATTCTTTGCAAGGTCCATGCAGTCCCCCTCATAGCATCCTATTTCTCGTAGATCTTCTTTAATATTATCCTCCCACCTTCGCCACGGTCTACCCGCAGGCCTTGTGCCTTCTGGTTTTCGTACTAATTATACTCAAAGTAGTGTCCTTTCATTTCACACCCTAGCTACATGTTCATCTTAATCTTCGAGATGTTATCACTCTAATAATGTTCGGTTTTTCGTATAACTCGTTTATTTCCCTATTGTGTAAAATTATCCATTCTCCGGTTATCTCATTTATTTTGCATCCGAATATCTTTCTCATAACTCTGTTCTCAAATACTCTGAAGCTATCCTCTTCCCATTTAGTTAGTGCTCATGTTTCACATCCGTATACAAGGATAGGCATTATAATTTTCTACAATATCTCTAGATTTGTCTTCCGTAATAGTAGTCGTGATTTTAGTAATTTGCCCACCGAATAAAGGCATGCATTTCCCGTATTTGAGCTCCTCTACTATTTTGAAGGTTCTGTGCGACACCTTCAGATTTATGGTTAAGCGCTGGTCGGGTTACTTATTTAGCTGGTCGGGTTACTTATTTAGACACAATTAAACGCACTTGAGCACTACAATTTTACAGGTAAATATTAAAAAAAATACATTACAACGAGAATCGAACCCACGATGTTGGGATTATTAGTATCTTTGAGCGCCATTTTACACGTTGTACATTAATGTGACAATCTTGTATATAACATAAATATATATTATGTCCAATATATAAATATAATTATCTGTGTCAAACTATACTTAACTGTACCATAAAAATATATTTATAATAATTACATTAAACAAATAAATTATTTAAATTTAGGACTTATTTATTGTTAAAAGATAGAGTTCTTCAATAAAACTAATTTCTGAATGAATACGTTAGGAATAGGTGTGTTCTACTTGTGATTACTCTTTGATAAAAATAATAATTTTTATGAAGTATTCATACAGAATACTTTCTTATCACCTACATAAAGAATTCTTTTTTTAAAAATGTGTTTATTGGGATTATATGATACAAATAGAATTTTTAAATCATTACAGAGCATACTTTAATTACACACTCGTTTTAAGTAAAATACTAATATCAAAATCATAGGTATAAATTATTTGAAAAATATAAAAGTAACTTAAGGGGGCAAGCCACTTTTAAACGCTAAAGTAAAAATAAAGTGGCTTCGATAAAAATGTTTCTAAAAGCAATAATTCTAAATTTTTTTAAACTGTAAATACAAAATAATACCTGTACTTATTTATTATTATTATTAAAACCGTGTAAAACATAAAAATCTGCAAAAATAATAAGATTTTGTTTTAGCGTTCAAAACTGGCCTGCTTTCTTAATGTTTATATAGATAATTTAAAAAGTTTAATTAATATTTAATTCCGATTACAATTTCTTTGGTTTGTACTAAAAATATCTAGGAAAAAATTTTTGCAAATTTTTTTTTATTCGATAAAGATTAATCTATTGAGTTATTAAATAAAATTAAGAAACAAATTTCATAGTTTTTAATTCAATTATTCAGTGATTTCGAACATACTTTATGCTTTTGTATTTAGGATTCCAGCAGCATTTCAATATCTTTGCGAATCAATAATGCTAGCACAGATGCTCCAAGACCAGTTGCATGATTAACACAACCAAAATCTGTGAAGGATCCTGATCGCCGAACACGGGTCTTACCCCAATCCCAATTCGAAATTTGCCTAAAACCAAATTTAATAGAGAAATAATCAAGTGTTAAACATTTAAAAATCTATTGCATAAATTTTCATAATAATAATATTACCCAATTCCGCTATAACATCCACTTGGGTGCTGCCAATCCAATATTAATTGTTCATAATGTTCGTTAAGAAAATCGAGGTATCCCTCCATACCACATAAGAAAACTACAAAAATTTAAATCTAATAAAATAATATATAGATGTAATATAATACACATAAAGTATAATTATAACGTTCCAATATATGGAAATAAATTATTTGAGATAAAGATAATTATAAAATAAATCGTAGGTAGATAAAACAATTACTATACAAGATAGTACATAAGTTGTGAACAACCTTGTTCTGATGCCAGATCCTTGCTAACGTATGGGAATCCCATTGATTCGAGATTTACAAGATCTTGTAAAATTAACGAACAAAATTTAAAACTGAGATATGGGAAAAATTGTGTTATTCTCGTTTCACATTGGAGCTGCAAAAGTTTTTATGTAAATTATAAAATATACTGATACTTTTTAACTCGAAAGTATACCAATAAATTAAATATATAATAATTAACAAATGTTTTGGAGGAAACATTAGAATTAAACTAATTTTTATATAAGAGGTATTTTAGTTTAAAAATTGCATAATTTATATGGGCGATTATTACGATACTGTTAGATTTGACGGCGTCATGTATAAATGCTTTCAGATCAGTGTTTAATGTTTCTTTCTACTATTAAAATGCACTTATAAATTACATCGAAAATAGCAATTTAAAAAATAGTTCGGGTAAACGCCCCCTTCCCCCCGCCCCCCCCCCCATTGGGGTATATCGGGCCAGCGTAATTTTACACTCTTGCTGTTGAATTATGGGTACTAAAATACCGTAAAAGAGAAGTACAATGTTTGTTTATGCTTAATCAATCGCGATATTTGATCGTGATACGTTATAACGACTCATAAATAAAGAGAAACTTGAGGTCTGCTATGCATTGAAATTTTTATCAATTTTACGGCTCTACGATTTCTGTTTTATATCTGCTACCAATTCAATTCTTCAAATTATGTTCTTTTTATAAATAAATATGTCAACCTATTTCTTTTGGTGCTCTCAATGAGATGTCTACTCTTCTACAATAAAAAAGAGTTTTTATGTACTAAAAATAGTAGCCTATTATACCCCAACAAAAGTGGCCCGTTATGCTCCATTTACAATAATTAACGTTTTGTATCATAACTTTTTATAATCTTAATGAAATAAAAAGTTTCGAAAAGCAAAATGAAGCTTGAAACATATACTAAAAAAGGACCATTATCTGATCTTTTAAATCAATCAAAAACATACACGGTTGGCGATTTGAAAAGTTTTTGTCGTTTTTCATATAACCTGATTTTTTAATTTAAAACTTCACTGCGCTGTAACAATTTATTTGCTTGAAAGATTATATTCGCGAAACAAAAAATTTTGCCCCTCTTCTACAGCAAATATGGTTAGAGGCCCATTATACCCCGTGGCCCGTTATACCCCAGTCTCCCCTGCATACCTATATGTAAGATTTAAGTAATTTGAAAATTATGCTTCTCAAAATATATACTAATGCAAACATTTTGTAGCCAATCAGAATTATTAAATATTTAATTTAATCTATTTAAAAAATGAGTTAAAAATGTCGTATGCACAATTGTCAGCTCCGTGGCATCAAATACCCATATATATCTATCCATAAAAATTATTTTTTGTACATGAATTCAACGTATGACACATATATACACTTTAATACTTACAAAACCTATAAAATACACCCGTAAATGGATACATAGGTTCGCAATTAACAAAGTATGGTGTCACGGAGCTGAACAAAAACTAATAGTTTCGTGATAATCGCCCGTATGTAATATGGACTGTAGATAGAGATCTTTAGTAACATTATAATATAGCAGCTATAAAAGCTATTTACAGATAAAAATAAAATTGATTAATATTTGTAGTCAGATAGAATCAAATTTTTTATATTTACAGTGTATTAAGTAACTTGAACTTACAGCAGCCATTATTTGTATCATGAGTAGTTTATGAGTAAGAGGATATCCAGTAGTACTGTTATCATTGTGTACTATAAGATTTCGACATTCATCCATGAATGTACACTGATGTACTAAGTTTATGAAACAATAGTCACTTTCAGCCTCTTGAGGATGTCCCTTGAACATCGATTTGACAGTTTTTTCTAATGTTAAATCAGGATTAGGCACCGGTTTCTTTTCTAAGTCCAGTTTTCTCCAAATAATAGGTCTAATCCAAATTTCTGGACGATTTAGTTTGTAGCTCACTATATAAAACAAACATATTAGGTTGGTTTGAAAATGTAATTTTTAAAATTTTAGAACGCTTGACCTTAGTACAGTGTATTTTCTATTACAGAAATAAACTTCCGAAATCATTAGGATTTTATTCTTGGATTCTTCCGAATGGGTTAAGTTCAATAATAATCACATAAAATGCCAAAATTGAAATTTGTTCACGTTTCTTTCATATAAGTTACATCACCCGTTCATTTTTCATTTTTTTTATATTCATTCATATATAATATATGAATGATTCCACTGTAACTTGCCCACTTAGCGTCCAGGCCTATAACTGAACGCTTATATATTCGAAAAAAATATCCCTATCGTATTGATATATATATATATATATATATATATATATATGTGTGTGTGGTTTCCTAGAATAACAACTTAAGTCCATTTTTTGTGTTTTTGAGAAAAACAGGTTTTAATGTTTGCATTGATCTGTAAGATCGTAGTTAAAGAGATATAGTGAAATACCATGCTTGTTTAATGGATCATAATATACCTTTCTAATCATATTGATAAGTAAAGAAATTACATGAGTTACGTTTGTAGGAACGAGTAAATATCGTCAGTTAAGTTGTTATTCCGGGAACATGGACTTAAGTTGTTATGTCGGGAACTGTACTTTTTAACAGTATTCTACTTTTTCTACACTCTGTATATGTCCGAATAACGTAACTTAGCATTCAAATTTAACTTATAAAGTGTATCTATATATGCGTAATTTATAGATATACTTAGCAGGTTAAATTAACTCAATACTAATTCACAGAAATGGAGGGCAGAGAGTGTACTTTTATTTTACTCAATTTTTTGCAGTTGAAAAAGTCCTAATACTTCAGGTTAATGTTAATTAAAGCGATCATGCACGCTATCTGTGTAAAATTTACTTGTTATGGTTTTCTACTGTTCTAAAGTTTTGAAAAGGAACGTTGCGCTTGAATTGCAATTATCTGAAAATAGCAAAAATACTCTACAAGATCCAAGAATAAAAAAAATCATAAGAAATTAAAAGACAACCACCAAGAGCTACTAAGAGAATAATTTCCTCCAATTCTTCTGTTTACTACTAAATTTTATTAATTATTTTACTATTAAAGCTATTTCACTTTCAGTATTATATTTTTGAAATATTTTGTACAGGATTATTATAAATTAATTTCCAAATATCTTATACGTTTTATATTAAATGAAAACTTGTACATGATGTAATACAAAATACTTGTATAAAAGCGTTATATTTTGTAATAATTCATTATTTTGTTATAATTAATTAATTAAACTTACCACGTAATAAAAAAACCAAGGATAATTTTAAAAATAGCAAATAAAAGGCAATTTTATGCTCTTTAAAACGTTACCAAAATATTGTGTCTACATTAACTTATGAAAAATTCACGGACGGTTTAAACAAAACTTGAATACTAGATAAAAAATTTACATTGATTTAAATGGGTCTAAAAATTTAAAGTGTTTCTATAGTTATGAAACAACGATAACTTCTTTAATATTGGTGCGAAAGAAATATTCTAGTAATGTTTTAAAGAGAATATATTTTCCATTCATTGGCTTTTTGCAAAATTATCCTCGGATTTTTGCTTCCAAAGTTACAGGTTCTTTAAAAAAAGGTATAATATACACATTTAAACGTGAAAATTTGTGGTGTTTCTATAGTTATGAGACGCACTGTATAAATTGCTCCCCCATTTGTAGATTCGGTTTGTAGTTTAAGTATAATTTCTTTTGCTATATGTTTTTAGCTTTTCTACATATTTTTTAAGTATTGCCAATGATAAGTGACATGTTTCCAGTGTACTGTTTTTAAATACATACTTTTATTGATATTATGTTATCGCCCGAGCGTTATCCTTTTACCTACATTTTATATACATGACGTTTGGAAATATTTGGAAAACGACTGTCGCGCTGCGCGTGATCGGGGTGCTTACTAGCCCTTGGGGTGCCTCACTTTGTTTCCCAGCTTTACGCTTCTATTGGGGTCTATCTTCTTTGCTTATTGTAACAGTATCAACCTAACCAAAAAATATTGCTAAACACTTATTTGGAAATTTCGAAGTCAAAATATGATTTTTTGGTATTTTCTGTGTTATAAATTTTGTATTTACATCAGAGAATGTTACTGAATAAATACTAAATGTAGTAGTGTCAACCTAACCTCAAAGTATACAGCAACATATTTTCTTTGAAAATTACGTAGTTAAAATATGTAGGTATTTTTTATATTTTCTGGATTTATAATTAATATTTCTGCATCAAAGAATGTTACTAAATGAGAACCAACCGTAATAGTGTCAACCTAACCTCAAAATATCGCTAAAACACTTTCTTTTGTTTCAAGTATCATGATCAAAATATTATTTCTTTTGGTATTTTTCGTTTCGTAACTATTGTTTTTATACCTATGCATGTAATCTCAATATATCGCAAAAACACGATTTTTGTTACTAATTTCGTAGTAACAATATTTATTTATCAATACTCACCTACAAAGTCGCACACACATATGCACACACAACAAATATACACGCGAGTGCACGCACGGACGCACGCACGCAAGCACACACACACATACACACACACACTCGAACACATCCATACACGCGCGCACGTCAATACGTACACGCATATTATATACACAATAAATTTGAAGAATAATTATATTCTGACATTTTGAGGTTAGGTTGAAAGTATTCCGATTGGTTCTTATCTACTATCATTCTTTGATGCAGAAACAATATATATAACACAAAGAATACCAAAAATACACATTTTGATCGCGAAATTTGCAATAAAGACATTGTTTGGCAATATTTTGAGGTTAGGTTGACACTATTACAATGAGCACTTAGCTAGTAACATATTCTATAATAAAGAAACAATCATTATAACATAGAAAATACAAAAAAATTATATTATAACTACAAAATTTGCACACAAAAAAGCGTTTTTATGATATTTAGAGGTTAGGTTGACACCATTAAGATTGGTACTCTCTATTCATCGTCAAAAGATTGAAGATTATTCATCCGTTATTTTGCCGACTCACAACTCACATCACAGAACTCGTGCGAATACGCAGGGTTAACGCAAACGATCCGACTGTTAGCATCATAACGTACAAACTACTTATTCGCGTGTCTTCCGAAATTAATTTTATTTAATGAGGTTCAAAACTGCGATAAATAAAATAAAATTCGTTTCCGTTGTCATTTTACTCTAACTACTAGAGTGAAAATTAGAGCGAATAAATATCACTCTATTTTCTAGAGTGAAATATTTCACTCTAGTAGTTAGAGTGAAAAAATTCACTCTATTAGAGTGAAATTTTACTCTAAAATCGGTTCACTCCTTTTTTAGAGTGAAATTTCACTCTATCAGGTTTAGCGTGTATTATCAGATAAAATAATCCAGAACTTATCACGGGTAAGCTGCTGCACTTTAAGTTCCACCATGTTTCTATCCAACTATACTCAGCCAAATGTACACTAAAAAGATATTTCGTTAATATCATAATTTCATGGATTATAAAATTTTATTGTAGACATAAGCAAAAATTAGCTAAAGGCTATCATTTTCGATTATAGGCGACCAGCTTGCTCATGGCAATATAGTCATATCTGTTATTATGCTCATTGAGAAGCCTCAAATATTTAAATATGACCTTGACTCGGATTCATGGTCATCGGTGTTTCTCTAACATGAATATTTTGCCTATTTATATTAACATTGGTTTTCCGAAATTTCTTCGGTAGACGTAGGCGGTTAAGAGATTCATCAAAGTTATGACAGAGGATTCTAAATCATTAGTTGAATATAACAGAGAATTGCTATCCTTCAAAAATAAGAAACATTTCAAAGCTAAGAAGTAAGTAAAGGTACATCTTTGACTACTAATAAAGTATATATTATAGGTATATATTATATATATATATATATATATATATATATATATATATATATATATATATATATATATATATATATATATATATATATATATATATATATATATATATATATATATATATATATATATATATATATATATATATATATATATATATATATATATATATATATATATATATATATATATATATATATATATATATATATATATATATACCTTTTACGTATTATGATGTGATTCACATTATATATTTGTCAGGGTGATTGAGTAAGAGTGGCGTAAAATTTGGTGTGTGATTCAGTGATGAGTTCTGGATTACTTTATTTAATAAAATAAATAAAGAGCTGCACAATGATTTAGTTAACAACAATGAAGAAGTCATTATTTCTCTTGAATTTTTTAGTATTATATTTAACAAAATTTAGGCTAATAACAGGCTGTTTTAAATAAAATACTCGGGTAACTCAATGAAAGAAACGTGATAAAATTTAATTTTTTAGCATCGTCGTGATTTTTATCAAACTCGCTCGTGATGGGGAATTTAAAAACAAATTCAAGCATCGAGGTTTCGGGAAGTGACTTCTGTAATTGTTTTAAGGTTCAAACATATCAAAATTGGATAAAATTGCTTTTTCAACGTATTATTTTTTATATATTTATTACATCGTTTTCACTATCTAAAAATAATAAAATAGTATATTGTGTACCAACGGCGAGAATAAAGCTTTTTTCGCCCACCTGTGAGGTTTTGCGTATCGCGTTTACATATCGCGAGCTGGAGACGAGTACTGCACACACATAAGGTCTAACGCGGTCTCCCGCCCATGATACATACCATATTTTTTGTAATGCATATTTGGATTACGTGTTTCTTTATGTTTATGAAGAGGAACTAAATATGGTCGTTTTGCTACAAGGTGCAAACAGGCTCCTGTTAAGTTGGAAAATTGAATAAGGGGTTTAAATATGTATAGGCCCCTTAAACATGGGATATTATCTATATGCATGTTTGAGGAGACTAGACATTAGGATAGTTTGATTAGAAAAAATAGGTAAAAACTATTTTGACTAATTTTTACTTTTTAGAAGAGGGTATAAAGTTGCTACTTTACTTATAGCAAGCCCTTTAATGGCACATTATGCAACAAGGAAATGAAGTCAAAGATTATTCCCAAGGGTGGGAATCGCTTCACTCGGACAGTAATCACCTGAGGGAATAGTCGGCTTTATTCGCGTATTGCGTATAGAATTTTATTTCCAATTTAACTATGGTCACTTTATTGACTTAAAAAGTAGAATCCACGGAAAGAACTAGAATTTATTGAAAATTTATATTAATATCGAACAAATAGTTAAAAATTGAAAAAAATTAGAGAAAACCGAAGAAACTGAAAAGTTACTTTATTCTCGCAAATGCTGATAATATATAGTATAAAAGGGCATCATATGTCACTTTTGTCCCGCTTCTCAGGTCAATAAAGTGGTCATTACACTTAAGTCGGGAATATAGTAAATTGTATGCCTGCTAATCTCTTTATCTTCCGCCGGAACCTGTTCACTTTACTTCACCTTTATGGGCATGAAAACACGCGCTTTCGTGCAGTATGCGTGGCAAAGAAAACCTTTAGGCTTTCTTCAACTAAAATAAAAAAAAATAGTACATTGTACAAAAAGGGGAGAAAATGATCTATTGCTAGCAAGGGTGAGGTGTTCAGCACACGTCGGAGTCGAGGGCGCCGAAGACACTTGAGACAAAGACGGGGGCTGAAAACACCTCACCCGAGTCTGAAATAGCTTCTTTCCAACGCAGGCATAAAATGGGCCCTTATTCATGCCTAAAAGTAGCGTAGACAATCGCTCATTTCTGGCGTGTTTGTAAAAAGTGTGAAAAAATGTCCATTTAGGGGGAAAAATAACTTTTATTCCACACTAGACTGACATGGATACTTTTTGCCCCTGAAAATCGGGACGAAAATAGCATATATTTCCCGTAAACCAATTTGTGAGGCGAAAGCAAAATTTTCGGGGCGAAAGTAAAATTTACGGGGCAAAAGTAAAATTGAAATTTTTTTCTTTTACAATTTTTTTTTTACAATATTATTTGTTTTATAATAAATTGATATAGATCTAGTGTTTTTTTACAAAAATAAAAAAATTGTAAATACAAAATAACCAAAATCGTTATTTACATATTTTCTATTTGAGCGCGTGCATACGTATTCTTCTAGATCAACCTAGAAAAATATAAAAAAATGCGTCGGCCCTACATTTTAGAGTCAATAAGTGGCCACGGTCGATAGTGGAATAAAATACTATATGCAACACGGGACAAAAGTAGATTTTTCCCTCGGGTGATTACTGCCCTCGAGAGAAGATTTTTCCCTCGGGTGGTTCTGTCCTCGCTTCGCTCGTGCAGTAAACCCACCCGCGGAAATAATCTGCAATTTTCGACCCTTGTTGCATAATGTAGATGTTAGATGAAAAAAATACGGTGTACAATACGGGGAGAAAAGCTATTTCAGACTCGGGTGAGGTGTTTTCAGCACTCGTCTTTGTCTAGGGTGTCTTCGGCGCCCTCGACTCCGATTCGTGCTGATAACCTCACCCTCGCTAGAAATAGCTCATTTTCTCCCCTTGTTGTATAATGTACTATTCTCTCTGTGTTGCACACCGTATTTTTTAAGTAAGGCAGGATATGACTTTTTTATGCATTAAAGTTGGGGGGTGAACGTGCATTTCGAGTCGTGCACAACGTAGTTGAAAGACATCAACAGCAGGGAAAAATGACTTTTTCTTTTTTTTAAGATGTGTATTGAAAATACCTCACCCGAGTCTGAAATAGCTTTTCTTCCCGTCTTACACGCCGTATTTTTTTCAACCAAGGCATGATAGGCCTTCTTTTTATGCATGAAAGTTGGGTAGGTGATCGCGTATTTCGAGTCGTGCACAACGCAGTTGAAAATTGTTGTATTTTTAATTTTCACTTTTAATCGTACAGTTCAAATATTCGCTCCTTTTCTTATTTCGATTTTAATCGAAACTTGCGCATGCGCAGTTACGTACTTGTGACTAGCAGCAAACTTCACACATACGCGCATGAACAAAGGTTAAATCTGAAAGAATGGGTCCTGAGTTTATTTCCTACATTTTTTCGTAATTTTTGAGAAGCGGAGAAAAAAGTTATTTTTCCTGCAAAATGGATATTTTTTCACACTTTATACAAATACGCTCAAAACTCGCGATTTTCTACGCTACTTTTAATCATGAAAAAAGTCCTATTTCATGCCTGACTGAAAAAAGCCCTTTTCACCTGTGTTACACATCGTATTTTTTTTAACAAATATGTGAATAGGACCTTTTTCATGCATGCAAAGTGAATTGGAAAATGGGCATTTCGAGTCGTCCACATTCTCCTAAAAAATAAAAAGAATAAATCTGTTCACACTCTTTCTAAACACGCTCGAAAAGCTCGATTTTCTACGCTATTTTTAGACATGAAAAAAAGCCCATTTCATTTCTGCGTTGGGAAAATACCTTTACAATTAATAACAAAAAAATCAACGTTGGAATATAATTTGTATACATTTGAACAACATAATATTTACTGGGCTACACAGTTTTGATCTGTTGAATTTAGACAATTACTTTATCACCATTCTACAAGTTATTCTGAATAGTTTTTTCTAATTTTACTTTATGTTAAATAATAAGCCAACAAAAAAAACAATATTAGAGAAAAACAACCTAAGCAGAACTTATATTTAAATAATATACATCATAACACCAATACAACTTAATCAATAATAGTGCTTTTTACTTTCTTCTACATCCTTGTTTGGTAGTTTTTCGTTAGCGTAAAGTGTACGCCGAGTATCTTCTGAAAGTTTTAAAATATTTGCAAGAATATTTCTTTGGTAGTTGTCTAAGAATATCACATTTTTATGCTGGAGAGCTGCTTGTATATTTGCTGAAAATAGTTGTATCTATTTAAGAAAGTTTAAGGTATAAACATACAGAATTTACAAAAATAAGCTTCTCATGACTTAAATAAAAATTGACAGTATACTTTTAAATCCTTCCAATCATTAGAAATCGATATTACAAATAATATAAAATAATTCAAATTTTAAAAACCATACATGGTTTAATAAATAGTAAATTCGCTAGATTTTGGAGAAATATAAGCTACCTTGGGCAAACGTCGCACCAAACGTAGTATCTAGGTTCATTTGTTCAGGCCTATCTATCATGTACTTTAAAACTTTCATTAAAGCAATCATTTTTCTTTCTGAAAATTAAAATCACATGTATGAGTAAACATATAATATTAATAGTATTCAAAACATATTTTTAATATTATGTAGATATTATATATATATATAATAATTTAATACATTTATTATTGACTCCTAGTGATCAACAGACGCATTTTATTTAATCTTACCACAACGAGTAATAATGTCTCTACATAATGAAAGTATAATAGTTTATATCCCAATCTTTTCACATAGTTTGGATTAAATACTTTATTGCTAATTTCATTACTTTATTCAGTAAATAACTTAGATAGTCTTTTGATGAATTGATTCACATATAAAATAATATTTATAAAATAAATAAAATATAATTCAATAAAAAGCATTCGCTAGTGCAAAATGATTTTATTTCAAAATCAATGGGACTTTCAACCGTATTGTGTAGGGTGCGACGAATAGATAAGTTACCTAGATTTAAGTTTATTATAGATATAATTTTTCTTTGACCTGAATAAGGGTGTGAAAGACACCCGAAACGTTGTCACGTAACTAATCAAGTTATATACATTTATACATATATATCGTCTGCCAATGTGCTGCTAAAATTCCTCCTTAACATTATTTAATAAAGAAATTTAATGAAATCGAATGTTTTTGAAGACGATTTAATTTGGAGTATTCATGATGCTTTAGAAACACATATGTTTTTCTTTAAATGCTTTAACAAATATATATGTACTAATGATAATAAATAAAGAAATGATCGTATATAAAACTTTGGTTAATTATTATCATTCAAATTTTGAAAGTTTTTAAGTTGAGTATTTACACAAAACTTTTAGTAATGTTCATCAGTACAATTTAAATATTATACAATATATATGTAAGCTAAAATAATAAAATAAACTACTTATTATGGTTTATGGGTCTGTACTACCGTTTTCTTAATAACTATTTCAGATTTCACATATTTTTTATTACATTATAAAAAGGCTTGGAAATATTTTAAACATTATCTACCCCCCACTCTATGATTCGAATTTGTAAGTTGAAATTTCAATTTTAATTATTAATGTCAATACTTTTGTTCATTCGTTAATTTATTTATTTCTTTTTTTTCATTGATATATTTAAAATATTTCAATATAATGTAAATTTTCTTACCGAATTTATTAGAGTCGAACTTTGCACTTATCACTTTTAAACTTATTGAACTAATGTATATAACAACTATAAATGCCAACTTAATATCCATTGTTATGAACTTTACTGTAGCAGTGGCTCTTTGCAAATCGCAACCTCAATTTCGCGCCACTGCCTTTTATAAAATCCCCACCACTGACGTAGCCTAGCTAAAATCAAATAAAGAGCTCAACAGAGGTGCGCGCGACTATTTCATTCTTTCTTCATTTACTTCGTAATGCAGAAAAATCGAAGAGATTTCTCTACTTCAACTCAATTGACACTTGAGATTTAGACTAAGAATCTATTCACGGTAATGTAAACTAAATAGTGGATTTTTGGTAATTAATGAAGATTATTTGTTAGTATAAACTTGTAATATATTAGTACATTTAATTTTTGACGTTCTTACAAATATGATTTATTACACAATACAGCCTTATTATATACATTTAAACATTTATTCATCTACTTTTTATAAATTATATCCAACCCAGATAAAAAAATTCATTGGCCCTTAGCATTTTCTTTAAATGTCGAGATACATAGATTTATATTTTAAAATTGCTATTTAAACCTATGCAAAAGTATAGCATAGATTATGAAAAAATATTTAAATTGTATAAAAACTTTTATACTTCTATAACAATTTTTTGCATATCAAGTAACATTTTTCTCAATTGACAATAAATTTTGCAATACTATAAAATTGTTGATTAAATTTCTTTTAATGCATATAAAAGATGTATACTACTATTACAAATAATTTTTTTTTGAATTTTGTAATTTTATTTGAGTTTATGAACAAAGAATTTATTCACTTAATACAAAAATATCATAAAGATGAAAAAAGGCTATAAAACAAACTTGAATCGATATATCTTAAAAGTTATTTTTGATTTCAAATCTTAATAAAAAAAATTATGTATATAGGGTAAAAGTGGGTATTTCTGCGGTTGCCTCGATTATTGCAGATTCTAGAATGTGGACAGAAATACTACATTTTAGTAATTATTCCTTCATAAAATGTTTATTTTTGCTGTAACTTTTTAGAATATGCATGTTTATACAAGAAAAGACCTATTTTCTTTTTTGTATTTGTATAATTAAAGAAGTCGACTGCAGTAATACATACCATGCTTTTGCTTGTATTACTGTGTATCCTAACATTTGAATTGTATATACAGCAATCGATGCGCAGTAATACATGCCGAGCCGCAGTAATACAAAGTAGCAACAGTGTAAGCTCTATCATGGCTGTATCGGGTTGCGTACTGTGACCGAGGCTGCGTCACGTCGCAGTGGGGCGTCTCAACACGTTGCCTGGACGCCTCAGATTCTTGTGGAGGGCCTGGGCACTTGGGGCCAATCATGGTGTACGTGCATGTAAAAAGGAACCATTGTTTTATGTTTACGTATGTTGTGTTTCTATGCATTTTCTATAACTCGCTGGCTGCTCTGGCAGTCAGTCTCCGACCGTATTTGCTAGAGATCAGACGTGCATCTTTGCTTGTGCTACTCAGAATAAAGTCTAAAGTAAATTGAAAAATTCTGAGTTTATTTCATTCTTTTACCTCATATAAAATAGTTTTCAACCCTCGAACAAGGAGAAAGTATGAGATGTGAATCATTATTTTTTATGAAACAATTCATTTACTAGTACCTAGAAATAAAGCCTATCACCCGCAGTTTTATTAAATAGGCCTTATATGATAGATAGATAGATAGATATACTTTTTATTCATCAGAAGACAAAATCTTACAATTTCATGTACATGTAGTTGTATTTATAATTAAAAAATAACAGTCGGTTTAATATAATTGTTATCTTACTTTCTCTTATTGCATATTTCTTGTTAAAATAATAATTCACTTTATCAGTTCGTCAGTTTATAAAATCTAAATGCAATGAACACAGTCAAATATCACATAAAACGCTTCGTCAAAAAAAAATAATAATACATAGAATAAATATAAATACAATAAAGATAACATATAAATAAGAATACATACATATACTTTGCTAACTCTTTGCGTACACTATCACGTCCAAACTTAAAACACACTCATTCATAACACTTTAACAATCACGCTAATAAATACATTCACACTTAATTAACACTAAAAATATTTAATAAATAAATAAATAAATTAATAAATAAATACGTCGAATACATAAATAGACAAGATAAATAATTAAATTAAATAAATAAATAAATAAATTTAAATAAATAAATAAGTTAAATAAATAAATAAATAAGTTTTAATAAATAAATAAATTAAATAAATAAGTTTTAATAAATAAATAAATTAAATAAATAAGTTTAATAAATAAATAAATTAAATAAATAAATAATTTAAATAAATAAATAGCCTAAATAAATACTCGACTCATCTTTTATTCTGAACGTACTCCTCACCATGTAATTGCTTAAGGTGCCTGTTTAATGCCGTTTTAAATTTACAAAAAGATGGCAGGCACCTCACACTGCTCGGGAGCGAATTCCAGAGGTGCGCACCTTGAACTCTGAATGAAAAAAGGCCCTTATCGGTGCGCGACCCCGGAACCGAGAGCTCTTTCATACCACCCCTACTTGAAGTCCTGGCCTGGTTTTTTTCAAAGAGGGCAGTAAGATACGGTGGCTGCCGCATGACAACCGCTTTGTAAAGCAGCAGCCCCATAAAATACTCTGATGATATATATCTATAGTATATTACGATACATGCGACCTATTATGGCCACTTAGGTCACGAGTATCGTATACTATTTTGTAGCACGAGTGACATAAACCGGCCACCGACATCGGGGAGGGTATAGGGTGCGGGGGTGGGCCGGGTGGGGGGATGTGGGGGGGAATAGGGTAACGCCCCCCTGCATAAAAAAAAATAAAAATATAATCCAAAAAACATACAAAATAAATTAAAGAAATCACAAATCGTATAAACAAATTATTATTTAACCAAAATTCATTAGTTAATTAATAATCAATGTCAACTTCTATACATTGTTTGAATAGAACCTTATATAAATAAGATATTTTGTTTTTAAAAAATAATAAATGTTTATTATTAACAGTTAATTTGAATATATTTATTTACCCTATCTTGAAATTTTTTAAATTAAAGTTTAATAAATTTATAATATTAATTATGAAAAAGAAATTAATACTGAATTTTAAATTGAATTCCAGATTGAATATTCAAAATACGCGACAAATTGTCATAATACAATCAGTTGAACTAACCTCTTAATTTGAAGCATTATTTTAAGGATTTATAATTATTCTCTGATTCTTGGTATGCGTATTCACCAGGTTTACTACTTCTTTTTTCTATTATTATGAACGAAAACGTTTATTTTGAGTGTTTTTAGTCTTTATTATAGGATACTACGGATCTGTGGCCTATGTGAATTCATTATTACACTGTGTAATAAAGCGCCACTTAGGTCACGGATAAGCGTGACCTAAGTGCGGGTTTAGGTCACACAGTGCTATAAAAAACATTAACATGCCCATATGCTTAATTTTAAATATTGCATATGTAAGTATATACTTCTAATGTTAATGTTTTTAGCTATATCTGATAGCTACATAAGGCCTATTCAATTAAACTACGGGTGCTCAGCTTCGTTTCTAGGTACTGGTAAATGATTTTTTTAGTACTCGTACTCTCTTCTTATAAGTCCCCGGGAGTCTTCTAAGAACAATACAGTTTCTTCTTTTTTCTAAAATTTTCATGTATAAAACTTGAAATTATGCAAAATAAATATGTTCATAAGCTTGAAGTGGACTATTTATTGCACACATTCAAAGTCAAGGTCCAATAATCATTTCTGATATTTATCAGGATTTTTGATAAAGATTTCTATGCTCGGGAATTAGAAGCTTAACAAAAATTATAAAAAGAAAACTTTTCTTAAGACTCACATTTTTAAATTAAAATTTTTTTAATTTGTTTATTATACCACAAATTTTTAAACCATCATTTTATAGAAAGCTGAGCGGTACAGAATTTGGAACATTACAAAATAGGTGTACTTTAAAGTATATGTACACCTTAAGGACACATATTCGAATCAAATGCTTTGAAATCGTGCCACATTATAGGTTAATTCATGTGAATCATTCAATCTCATTGTAGCATTTTAAAAAAGTTCGATCCGAATATGTATCCGCCGAGTGTACATAGCAACATTCTTTAATTTACATTTTTATATTTGTATAGAGAGTAAATTTTCTTATAAAAATTACCAATAAAATCATTGTAAACGTGATACACTCAGACTTCAAGAAAAATAGTACACTACTGAATGGTAAAAATTGCCACACTGAGAAATAGGAATCGGTCTCACATTAATACTTTTATATTTATATGATAACTATATCGGTATTGCTCGAGTAACCGTACGTATTACTGTCGTAGCTATATTATGGTTGCCAGTGATATTGTATGGTTGTCACAGCATAATAATATTAATGTAAAAATAATAACAACGTATTGTTGCAGCAGCAATACGCAGTTTATTTCGATCAACCAGAATCTGGATACTCGAGCAATACATTTTTTTCGTGCATGATTCACGGTAAAGTTTATACCGTACTGAATGGTGAAAAATATAATGAAGAATGTTAAATTTACCGTTCATCAGAGTAATTTTTCCCCTGAAGTCAGGATATCCCACTTTACAATGATTTTTACGGTAATTTTTATCAAAAAATTCTCTCTGTGATACTAAACAAATCAATTTTCGAACTAAACATAACTTTTTCCAAATTCTGTTTAACTAAATTTGCCATAAAAGTGACAACTTTTCAAACTCCATTTTTTGAATCTTAAAAGTGTTCCAGGCGTCTAAATTCTTTACATAACATACTTTCAGGATACATTTATTAATATTTATTAATAAGAACCTCTGATCATATTTAATAATAGAACTACCTATAACGTGCTTCTAATCCAACATCTCAAATGCTGCCATGTAGCGGCAGAAGCCCAATAGTTCTGGATGTCCATACTGGGAGAGACGTCATACTGAGGGACTCTCCCCTATATATGCTCAAAATCATACTTTTTTAGATAATTTGATAGCTTCTTTTCAGTTAAAAAATGTTTTATTTTTAATAAAAAAATATTTAGTAGCAATTAAAAATCAAGCAATTTTTGGTTCTTGAATAACGAAAAAATTTGTAAACACCTTTACACTTATAACTATGTCTGACGCATACGATATTTTGTACAAGAACACCCGACGTGAGAAATTTCTGGTCGAATGCGTTTGAAATCCTCCAATGAGCTTAGCAAAATCGTGCGTTCGATCCAATTAGACCCAATGAAATTACAGTATTTCCAAAAAATTCAAATGTATTCGACCAGAAATTTCCCACGTCGAGTATACAAAACTAAACGGAATAAACATCAGAGGTAGAATTTGTTTAAACTTTTTCGTAATACTGTAACTAATTAATTTGTCTTTATTTATTTATCACTAATTTATTTATTTATTACTGTAACTAACTTCGCTGAAGGATTTCATAAAAATTCAAACAAATTCGACTAGATACTTACTTCATTGAGTGTACATACCAATTTTAATTCTGGAAAGAGTCTTTGTTCATAACTCGTGATGATTTTATAATGTAATATCAACAATATAACTTTTCGTGTTTTTTTTATTTCCTACGTAAAATGCTAATTTTTAGCCAGATTGTTTTATTTTAAAATTTTATCAAATATAATTTCTATAACTCAAAAAATTTTCATATTAATGAAATGGCACCTAAAAAATTATATTCTTTTTTAATAATTTCGTCAAAAACTTACATAAATTTCTTCTTTTAGAAAATTTTCATAATGCCATTGGAAACAGTGACTTTGAAAGTATTAGGATACTTTTCCTAATTTACTTAACTTATTTTGAATTGATAAAAATTGACTAAAATCAAAGTAAAAAATTCAGCACATACGCATATGAATATAGTATATTATGCACCTTGGGCAATCGCTGGCTCACTTTATTCACGCGTGCAATATACAATTTTTTAACATATCTACCAAAAAGTTCGTACTCGTTCACCGTCGACAAGGAAAAATAGTGCTACATATTAACTCCCTAACCTCACTCTAGTCCTCGTCGCGCCACGCGCTCTTTGTGCCCGAGCCGAAGGCGAGGGCTCATGCGCGTAGCGGCGGGAACTAGAGTGGGGGTAGGGATTTAATGTAGCGCTTTATTCCCGGCTCGGCGGGGATAAAGTACGTACTTTATTCCCGCCGAGCCGGGAATAAAGCACTACATTCAATCCCTACCCCCACTCTGGTCCCCGCCGCGCCACGCGCTGTTTGTGCTCGAGCCGAAGGCGGGGACTAGAGTGAGGTTAGGGAGTTAATATGTAGCACTATTTTCCCTTTTCGGCGGTGAACGAGTACGAACTTTCTGGTAGATATGTTAAAAAATTGTATATTGCACGCGTGAATAAAGTGAGCCAGCGATTGCCAGCGTGTATGACGCCCTCGCTCCGCTCGGGCGTCGAACCACACGCCGGCATTTGCTGGCTCACTTTATTCCCTAGGTGCATAATATACTATATAAAAACCCTTTCAAAGCCAATGTTCATTGGAATTATACACATACTCAAAGAAAGAGGGAAAATAAAAATTTAACTATAGAAATGATATGAAATTCACTGTTAAATCGATGCTAATGAACATGTACAGCATTAGGAATATATTTATGTGATTAAGTCCACATATCCATGTGCATATATATACATATACATAAATAAGTTAAAAAATACATTTTTGTTAACCAATAAAATTTTATGTTTAGACCATAACAAGTCTAAATACATTTTAAAAACTGGTATCATTGCTAGATTTAATTCGGATCTAAACCAGGTTAAAAATGATAAAACCAAGATTATAAATCATACACAAAAGAAAACAGTTAATACTTTTTATTCAAATATATATAAATATATTTTGAGATGTACAAAAAATGATTACCTGTCAAATTGATTTAGCATTTTCAGGTAAAACAACTTTTAATTCCTATCAATCCTAGTCAGTTTTTTAATAATACATTTAGATGATTTTATACAAATAATAAAATTGCTTTGAAAGTATTTACATATTTTACTGTACATTGATAATATAAACTTAATACAAATTTCAACTCTTATGTACGTTATTAATAAGAAATATTGTTTAAACATTAAACCTTGGATTAATTATATGGAAAAGAATTACAAATGATGAAATATGTTTATTTCATTGTCCCTAATACTATGATTCTTATGATTATACTGTAATTTTATATTAAAATATTGCATGCACCTATATTATTAATTTAAAAATGGGTGATCAAAAGCCTTGATTCTTGTAATTGCATATCTTACATACATACAAAGGTCATACATGTACAATAAGCTCCAGATTAATAGAAGAAGATACTAGATCTTTCCTAAATCCACAAATATCACAAGGTTAAATTTATAAATTATATTTCTAAAATTGAATTAATTAAAGAAAAAAAAATTAGATAAATAATTTTATATTATACTTTAACTTAATCTCATTTAAACCATACAACACTGTAACATTTGTAAAAGAGAACAGTGTCCTAAGCGGCAGAGTAATTATGCATCAGCAATGGAACGTTTAAAATTTCAAAACTCTACGTCAATCTCGAGTTGCATTCTGATGTCCATCGCAACCAGGCCGATGACGATGAGCACCGGCAGTCTGAATCGTGATCTCCAGCCGAGTTTCAGCATAAACAGTAGCGCCCGATGAAGCATCCCGCCGCTGCCGAGAAAAATCTCTGCTGCCATCTTGTGCATGGCAAGTGAAACTACCTTCGGCTATATCATCGGCTGAGTTTTGACGTGTATTCCAGAAGTTTGTCCAGAAACAAATTTAACCTAAAAAAACAATATTGACTTTAATCAGAATACAAATTTAACTATAAATATCTTTGAAATATGACAGATTCTTTCGAATATTTGCTACTATAATTTAAATTACACTTCTGTTTGCAGTAAAAACAAAAATATCGTAAACAAAAATGTCGTAAGGACAACAATTGTAACAATCTAAACAGCAATGAAAACAGATTCTTACCTGTTCTTGAAGACGCCAAAATATTCTGCAAGATTGTGTTATGATGCTCGTTGTCTAGATCATTTCGAATTTGAATTTCGAACGTTCTTTCACTTCTTGCTAGCGGCAGGACGCGCGCATACAACACTGGTGACGGGTGGTCGACCATGACTTATTATTTGGAAGGCCAATCCTTATACACCACTACAATTGCACAGCAGAATATTACCGAATGTTATAGAACACTGTTTTATCGGCCGACTACTACAAACGACACTTGCGTTTCGTTGCATCGGAAATATAAGAAAAACGAGCTGAAAAGTGTAACCTTAATGAGCGAGCTTTACTAAAATCCTTGACTTTACAGTTATAATTAATCTTATCGCGTACTAAAAAAATTAATTATCTCTTGATTAATACTCCTCACACATTTGCAAATACCGGGGGATCATCATTTTATTACACTTTAGGGTATTAAATTTTGATCTGTGCTATTTCAATGCAGTCAACTCAACGACTTATGCATTAGCAGTTCTGCAAGCGCACGGTACAGTCATGGATATCAGTTTTGAAGGAAAGCGTATTCTCGTTACTGGAGCTGGCCAAGGTAAAAATTGATTACATTTTTATGTTGTATATTGTACGTATAAACTATATATTATGATTGGGTGAATATTAAATTACACGAAGAACGTATTGTGAAAACTTTTATTACATATTTATTAAATAAAACTAAATTTATAGATGTTGCTTTTTAAACGAATGTTATATCGATTGTTTTTTAACAAAGAATGATGCGAAGCTATAATTCATTTAGAATTTAATACATATAATAGTTTTAATTTACGTATATGTTCTAAAATTATTTGGAAATATTGTCTAAAAACTATTCAGAAAATGCTCAATAATATTGCTATCTGTTTGATATCTATAAAATTATATAAAAGTAGCTAAAATACTTTAAATTAATTCGAAAATACCATTTTTATACGGCTTATTGTAAAAATGTATCTTTTATAGGAATATACTTTTTAACTATTAAGTATTATATTAATTCAGGGAAAATATCAATAAACAAAATTAGTACATGTTTATTAAAATACGACTTAAAAATTATTTCATATTGTGCAATTGAAAAATATTCGGAAATTATTGATCTAATAAAATTGAGTATAAAAAAAATAATAATTAGATATTATCATCTAGCTGGAATTCATTAATTTTAATAACTAATATAAATTTTAATTTTTAATATCTTAATCCTTAAATTAAATTTTATACCGTCTCTGTACATTTACTCCGAATTAAATTAAAGAACGCTGTGCGGAACATAGAAGGATCGTTGATTTATATTTGTCATTGTACTATTAGTGTCACAGTACCTACAGTTGTCGAATAAATTCTCTGAGCATACCGCGAGTACACCGAGAAACGATTTACTCATGTAAAACAAAAAGTCGACGGTGAAGTTTTTGTATGTATTTTTACTTAGCAATTTTAAATTGTATAATAGAATAATATTGTAAAATTTAAGGGGTCGAGACTAGGTTAAATCCGTAAAACGAACATAAATGTTTCAGGACTTATAGGAATTTCCTTTTTTAAGCTATAATATAGTTTCACTATATCTCCGGTATATTCCAGTTGGTCTAGACTAGTATAGTAGCTACTGGGATAAAATGAGACAGTAAAATGAAATGAACTCCAATATATTTATGAAAGCATTATATATTTAAAAAATCAATATTGCATTACTTTTGAGGTTATATTACATACAGTGCCGTAATAATCTGTAATGCACTTTTTACCCCGAAAATAGCGGTTTCGAAAAACGTCGGGGTATAACAATTGATACATATTTACTTTTTGTACCATAACTTTGTTTAAACTGAATAAAATTAAATATTACCAAAATGAAAATAAAGTTTAAACAAAAAATTAAAATGACAACCTGCTCTGACCTGATAATAAATCAATAATATATAATTGATAACAGATTTGAATTTGCCAATTCAAGTTTAAAAATAGTGCGTCTTTATATACAAAGCAATCACATCAAGTTGCAAATCAAAATTTTGACTTTCTTCATATCAATCTTGAACATATTTTTTTTAAGATTCGGGTAATCGAAAATTATTCGACGAATACTTTTTTCAAATAACCGGGGGCGGGGGAAGCCTTTTTCATGACAAACTAATAGATAAAAAAGAATGTTCATAGTTTCGACACTAAATATAACTAATGCTAAAATGAACATATGCAAATAATTCGACGTCCAAATAAACGAAGGGAAATTGTATTAATATTATCTTATAAGCGTAGAAAAATAATTTATTATAATACATAGACATACGACAATGAAAACGTGTAACTATAAGAAAAATGACGTACGAGTGCAAAAATCACATTTCTTTTTTAATTTCCAAGTAGTATTACTTTAATTCGTTTAACTTATAATTATTCTACTTATTATCAATCTTATTCCAAAAGTCGTATCATTAAGGACTCTAAATATTTTCTTTAACTGTTTGTACATTTGTTTTTTAGTTTTGTCGAAACTATTTATTTCTAATTTGTGAAAATCTAAACTTTGATATTCGAAATACTCAGTAAATCTATATAAAACAGTATAATAAGCGGACCCCTCCCGAATAACCGATTATTCGAAAATTTATTCTACGAATAATTTTTTCGAATAACAGATATTCGAAAAAAGTATTCGTCGAATATTTTTCGAATACCCGATTATTCGAAAACTTATTCGATGAATACTTTTTTGGAATAACCGATTATTCGAAAAAAGTATTCGACGAATACATTTTCAAATACTTTTTGGAACCACTCCTATGGGCCTTAGTTTTTCATGTGTGACGTTTAAAAATTGAAATTTTCTTATTTCGTTGAGTATTTCGCAAGATATGAAAAATATTCGCCGAAATTTTGCGGTCGAATACTTGCCGAACCTATGATTGTATATATATATATATATATATATATATATATATATATATATATATATATATATATATATATATATATATATATATATATATATATATATATATATATATATGTTTCGACCGCAAAATTTCGGCTAATACTTTTCATATCTTGCGAAATACTCAATAACGAAATAAGAAAAATTCAATATTTAAATGTCACACATAAAAAATAAGGCCAATAGGGGTGATTCAAAAATGTATTTGAGAATTTATTCATCGTATATATATACATTCTCAAATATATAATAAGCCTATATTCAAAATTTAAAAGAAATCGATTTTTGTTATTGTGTTTTATCATTATAGTGTATAATTGAATAATTCAGTAAACATTTAAAAACTTTGCAGATATCATAAACTGAAAATCGAATAAGACTAAAGATTTTAATAAACAATTAATTTACATTGAGTAGCCTAGGAAATATAATCATTATATTAATTTTTCTCAATACATATTTTTGTATGTCCATGGTTCTACATGCGAATTAGGTTTAATTTTATTCATAATAAAGATACTTCTGTAAATAACATTTTTATTATGTTTCAAAACTTTTGTATAATTTACTTCTTTTTAAGTAAGTATTTAAAAAATAGAAGACATAATTGAATAAAAAGACGTACAAAAATATTATATTATGATGGTTTTCAATTTTTGCTTCCTCATAGAGGAAGCTTTGTGATGGTAAAAAAGATACATATATTGACCAATGCTAAATTGTGGAGAATTAAAATGTGAACGATTCTTATGTGCATGAACCGCAATACGTCTCTTTTCCCACCTGAAATTTTGAATAAGGTATTTCCCTTGTTTTGTTATTCACGAAATCGTCATTCTTTTCATGCGGTTATATCTGTAAAATATAACAAGGAAAATGTTTGAACAAAATTGAGATGATTAGGAATATGGAGAAGAATATTCTGTACAATTTGTTAGGCTTTATCTTTTACTTTTGAAGAGAGAAAAATCTTTTTGTAAAAGATAAGAAATCGATTTTTATTCAGTAGCGAATTCTGGAGTAAATCGGCAGCATTTGATCTGAAATTTTCCAAAGGGATAGCTCTTTAGTATCTCTTGAACGATTTCTAAGCCCAGATCACAACGACCTTTATATTTCAAGATATTTGAGGTCATGTGTTTTAAAAATTTTTTTTTGATCGAGTATATCTTGAAAATGATACGATCATTCTTTACAAAACAAAGCTTATTTTTTTTGTTTTTTAATGAAGATTCGAAATTAAAAAGAAATTTAAAGATTCATCGACTCGATTTTTTTTTTCATAACAATCTTTGGATTTTTTAATTTTTGAGTTTTAGTTGTTTGAGTTTTCTGGTATGTTAGAAATATTATGATGCATTTAGTGTAAATGCATTAAACAGAGCAAAAAATTACCTATCTTTTACAACCGCAAATTTTAGATAGGCTCTTTCCCTTCTTTTTTTATACACGAGAAAAGTCATATTTAGTTTAAACTTATTTTTCAAACTTATTAAGATTATATTTCGGAAATCTATGATGGCAAATCGTTCACAAAATTATAAATGATTAGGAATTCAGTGAATGTCCGTACTAACATCTGATTACAGTTAATTTAAATATTTAAATAATTTTAATAAATTACGTACAGAGAAAAAATTGCTGTGATAAGGATTATTACCTATCGTTCTGTAATTTTAGTAAAATATTATCTTTCTTCAAACCATCAATGATAAAAAAACACATCCTTTTTGAGGTATTATTTAGAAAGAGATATAGCGATTTAAAATTAATTTATTAGAACAAAGAATTTCATACCGGAACAATTAGTTTAGTTTCAAGAAGCTAAGTGCCAATGAATTAGCAGAGGTTTTTTTTATTTCGCATACGATGAATTTTAAAAACAATGGAAAACTGAACTATACAATTAAATTATACAGAAACGAAACATACAAACAAATGTTATAGAAAGACCTTGTTACAAAAGACCGTTGCCTTTAATGCACCTGGAACGCATTAAATAACAAAAATTTTATCACGTTTTCTATAATTCGAAAATTTTTTATATTGATTCATTAAAGTTCAAATAAAGAATGCACGAATGCACAAATTACTTTCATAAATATACTTATATTATAATTTACACACTTCAGATTCAGTGTCGTGTATAATCTAAAGGAATTTTACTTTTTGGATATAGGGCCACATTAAAGAATAAAGAAAATGATTGTATAAATAAAATAGGTTCATACATTATGATATTGAGGCATATATGTATATGGCTCACTCAGCACTTAACCTGTTTAAGCTTATAAAATGCCTATTTAGATCTAAATTTAGACTTCCTTATTTGACATAATCCCTTGTATAATTGCTCTATTATCTTACATAATCCTATATATCTTGTATTACGTACTTGAACGTAAAAATTATTCTTTCATGGATAACTTTTAGGTAATAATGATTAATGATAAAATACATCTTTTATACGGAAATGCATGAAAATCTTTGTTGACATTTTATGAACTAAATATATCTAATTTTAAATTAATTTCACGATATGACTATTCAAATAAGTGTGGACAAGTGAGAATATTTATCTCTATTTTTTACTACAAAAGAAATTAATGATTTAGTCCTTTATAAAAATTATTATTGATCGTTCACTTTTAGGTATTGGCAGGGAAACGGCGCTACGACTTTCCAAATTCAAAGGAACAGTGATTGCTCTTTCAAAAACTCAAAAGAACCTCGACTCTTTGGTAAAAGAAGACCCTAAAATTAAGACTGTATGCGTGGACCTTCAGGATTGGAACGCTTCGAGAGCGGCAGTGAAAAGCGTTTTACCGATAGATTTACTCGTCAATAATGCGGGAATCGCAATTCTGGATCCTTTCCTCACGCTCAAGCCAGAAGATTTTGACCAAGTTTTCAACGTAAACCTCAAATCGATCATAAATGTTTCGCAAATCGTGGCGGAAAATATGATTGAAAGAAAAGTTGCTGGCAGCATCGTGAATCTTTCGTCCGTAGCCAGTTTGGTGGCTGTGAAAGACCACGCGATTTACTGCTCGGTGAAAGCAGCTCTGGACATGCTGACCAAGTGTGTAGCGGTTCAGCTTAAAACTGATTTTATATTTTTTTGTTAGATAATTGAGATTGCAATTTTTGCTTTAGAGTCATGGCGTTGGAATTGGGACCGAATAATATCCGTGTTAATACTGTTAATCCAACACTTGTTATGACAGCAATGGGGAAGGCGAACTGGAGTGACCCAGCTAAAGCGGCGACATTACGAGTCAAAATTCCTTTGGACCGTTTTGCCGGTATATGAGATATAAATTCTTTTTCTTACTCAAATATATTTAAATTTTACTTAGGTATCCAAATATTATAAAGTAAAATTATTTTCAAAAGTCAAAATTTTATACCATTTAATTTAAAATTGTTTATTTTTTATATGTACAGAACCCAGTGAAGTGGTGGATTCTATAGCATTCCTCCTAAGTGATAAAAGTGCAATGACTACTGGCGCTGGACTTACTCTCGATGGAGGATATACTACACACTAAAAATAATTATTTCCTATTTATATATGTTTTACTTAAATTTCAAATAAAATTAGAATTCATATATTTAAATTAAGAAAATTCAGTTAAATCTTTTATCTGCGTGAATTTTTAAAATATGTTATATGTTTGTATTTATGTAATATAAATAATATAAAAAATATTATCTGATACTGGTATCAATGCATATTGATTGTATCAGCAGTTTTATCTGTTCCAATCTTGATTTTTATCAGCATTTAATTCACCCATCAATCAATTGGACTTCATAGTAGAGATCGATACGCGTTTCGCGAAGGTACACAGACAGTATGAACATTACCTTTGAAAATAAAAAAATTCTTGTTACCGGTGCTTGTCAAGGTATATAAAATTGATTTGCAATTTAAACTTTGATTTTTATTTTAAGTAAAAAATATTGTTAGAAGTCAGTAAAATATTAAAATAATCATTATTTTACATACTTATAATTACCAGAGTTCTTGTGCTTTTCTATCGCAAGCATCTATGAACGATTTTATTCTATTAAAACTGTATAGCTCTTTAATAAGGTGTATTAAAAATACTTTCTCAATCTGCACATTTTTAAATTTATAAATATTTGCACAGGCATAGGTAAGGAAATTTCTCTGCGGCTATCGAAATACAATGGAACGGTCATCGCTCTGTCAAATAATAAAGAAAATCTCGCTCAATTGACGAAGGAAGATCCGAAGATTCAAACAGTATGCGTCGATCTTCTCGATTGGGATGCAACGAGAGCGACCGTCAAAAGCGTACTACCCGTTGATTTGCTGGTAAACAATGCTGGCGTAGCAATTCTAGCACCTTGCCTATCGGCAACAGCCAAAGATTTTGATCTTTCGTTCAATATAAACGTCAAGGCGATGCTGAACGTCTCTCAGGTGGTGGCGGAAAATATGATCACGAGAAAGGCACCCGGCAGTATCGTCAACCTGTCATCGCAAGCTAGTCGCGCGGCTCTCAAGGATCATGTAATTTACTGCTCGTCAAAGGCATCCGTAGACATGTTGACGAAGTAAGGAAATTTTCAATAATAGTTTAGATATCTAAATATATTTGACACAAATTAAGTACTAGCTTTATAAGTTCCAAAGAAATTATATTTTTACAATACAAGATTTGAAAAAGAAAATATAAATGTTTATAGACTATTATTACATTATTTAGGACAATGGCATTGGAGTTAGGACCCCATAACATTCGTGTAAATTCTGTACAACCAACTGTCGTTATGACAGAATTAGGGAAAAAAGTTTGGAAAGATCCACAAAAGTCTAATGACATGAAAAGTAAAATTCCACTCGGCCGATTCGCAGGTAAGTAATAAACTTTCAGAACAGTTTGATTTTGTATTTGAAAATTCGAAAAGATTTTATAAACATTTCATAATCAGTGATTTATATAGTTCTATTATTATTGATTATTTATTCTTATAATTGGTTAATAAAAATTCAGTCTTTGAAGTAAAATGATTTTTCGCTTTCTTTATATTCTTAAAACGATTATAACAAAATTAACGACATTTTTTAAATTAGTTATTAAAGTGGATCCATATGTTAAAAGAATATAATGTATCAACTTATATTAGAATTAGTCATTTTTTCAATAGAGCTAATTAATTTATGTTTGTTTATAGAAATAAATGAGGTGGTTGATTCGGTAGTGTTTCTTCTCAGTGACAGAAGTTCAATGACAACTGGTGTTGGGCTTCCAGTTGACGGTGGATTCCTTGCTACGTAATCAAAGTAAAGTAAATGTATAATATTTGTTCATTTCGGTACAAAAATCTATTTATATAATTCAATTAACTATATAAACACAAATCACTGTTTCAAATACATCTGAATTTTACAAAAATTATTATTAATAATAAAAATTAATTAATTAATTAATAATAATAAATATCTTCTCTAAAGAAAATTGTCTACATAATTATTACAGAACTTTTTCAGTTGCAAATTATAATTATAATAATCAATTATTTAAAGTACCTTTTCCACTTTTTGTTATGAGAGGAGAAATATAATCCGAATAATACTTATAAGTTTTGAAAACATAAATCAAAGTGAAATGAGAAATTTACTATATTTTTGTTAAAATCATCAAAGTAAAGTCGTCATGGTAAAGTTACAATTTTTATTTGAATTATTAGCAAAATTCAAATTTATTTAAATTTATGATTATGATTTTCAGTCTGATTAGATTACAATTATTTTTCACAGTTTTAATAACAATAAAGCTGTAAACTAACTTTTAGCGAGGATTGTATAACGAATACTATTTTCAGATAATACTCTTCATATAAAACTTTGTTTTCCAATGTCATAACCGTGAGTTAAAAATTCAGTTATCGTTTTTGTTATTATCTAGTGAACTTTCCCCTCCTATTACTTTTTCTACACGTTTATGACGTTTTATCCCCACCACAAACTATCGCAGACTCCATTCTCTATCAGCCGAGCAATCCCGGAGCACTGTAGAAGACGACATCATACATAGTACAGTATACCAAATAACATAAGTTTTCGTCATGAATATTACGTTCGAAGGAAAACGTGTACTTGTTACAGGAGCAGGACAAGGTATATACATTTAATTTAACATTAGTATCAAAATTGTCAGTATTGCATAAATCTTTTAAGCAACATGATCTACGATCGATAAATGCAGTTACATCGTAGTGCACGTACAAATGCCGGTACAACAGGTTATCATATACAGTTGCATGTAAAAAAAACTTTGTGCATTTGAAATATAAAAAGGGTAGTATAGCTAATACTAAAACTTTAATTTAGTATAGCTCGAGGTACAGCTACATTTAAGCCCTGCATAATACTTCGAATGCTACAATAAAAAGACTTTCTTTTTGAAAAAGCAAAATAATGAATGCATTAAAAAATATTGTATTTAACAGTAAAAAAAAATTCTACCGTTATCATTTATAAAATTGCCAGGAATTGGAAAGGATCTAGCACTGCGCTTATCGAAATACAATGCAACTGTTATCGCTTTGTCGAAAACGAAAGAGTATCTCGATGACCTAACCAAACAAGATCCCAAGATTCAGACTGTTTGCTTGAACTTGCGGGACTGGGACGCAACAAGAAAGGCAATAAAAAGTATTTTACCAATTGATCTGTTGGTAAATAATGCAGGAGTGGCGTGCTTGAAGCCTTTCCTCGAGGCCACGCCGGAAGATTTCGAGCTTACTTTCGACGTCAATGTGAAGTCGATCCTAAATGTCTCACAAGTGGTCGCAGAAAATTTGATTCAAAGAAAAGTTCCCGGAAGTATTGTCAATATTTCGTCTCAAGCCAGTCACTGTGCACTCAAGGATCACGCAGTTTACTGCGCTTCAAAAGGAGCAGTGGATATGTTGACAAAGTAAATATTTTAAATTATTGCTAATTACTTATAAAAACTAAATAAATAAATAAAAAAGATTAAATACAAACACAAAAAGTTTAGCTTAAACGTAATCAATATTTAACTATTATGGTTATATATTTGTAAGATGTTTTATAATTATTTACAGAACCATGGCCTTAGAACTGGGGCCACACAACATTCGAGTAAATACCGTGAATCCAACTGTCGTTATGACGGAAATGGGTAAACTTGGTTGGAGCGAGCCAGCGAAGGCTAAAGAAATGCTGAGTAAAATTCCACTTGGACGTTTTGCCGGTAATCTGATATTTCATTTTTATTAAGATATTTCTTAAACATTAATCATAGCAGATAAATGTTCTCAAAATCAACGGTAATGGTGGTCACCCTTGACAATAAGAAAAGAGATATATGTTTTAAGCTTTTAAAACTACTTTTGTTAAATAGTTCTATTTTTCCGAGTAAATTTGAAAACCAATATTCACGAAAAATCGAACGAAAAATTAAAACTTACAAATGGAAATTGACAAAGTAAATTTTAATTATGAAGTGTTCTTTATTTATTCGTGACGTAAATTAATTGTTTTAAACAAAGTTATGTAATTAAAATTAACCCTATCTAATTTTGAAATTTCAGAGGTGGATGAGGTAATTGATGCTACAGTATTCCTTCTTAGTGACCATAGTTCAATGACAACAGGTGCAGGTATTCCAGTCGAAGGTGGTTTTCTTGTTGCATAATTATAGGAATATAAATTTATATATATTGTACATTTTCAAAACAAGTAACAAATATTTTCATGTAATTTATTTTTATATGAAGATGAGATCTGAAAGCAAATATATATATATATATATATATATATATATATATATATATATATATATATATATATATATATATATATATATATATATATATATATATATATATATATATATATATATATATATATATATTAAACATTATACTATAATAAATATTTTTTAATTTTTATCTCAAGTACCACATTTTTGTATGCACCAATTATAATATACAATTATAAAGAAGATATGAAAAAAACGAAATTTTTGAAATTTTGCACATATCTGTTTTCTTGAAATATGTGAATCAGTTTTTAATATTACATCATTTTTCATGTAAACGATAGGACTGTATCTAATCAATGTTAGTAAGTAAATGATAATCTTAACTTCATGAGATTTAAATAGTCAAGGATCGCAAATAAATAACAAATCATAGTGATAATAAAGTTCATCTACAATAACACATAAATATATATTAGATCACTTTTTCCAAAACATTGACTTTTTGCAAACGCTCACACGGTTTCACGTAAATGATGTTCTAGAAAGCATCCTCAAATTTTTTCAGACTTTTAAGGTGGTCCTATAGTAAACTATGAAAAATTTGCTAGTTACATAACATTTTCTTTAAAATGGTGATTTTATTTGTTTCCTAAAAGAAAAGTTTTTTTGTAGATTTTCATAAATTTTTAGACAGCTTACCCATAGTTATGTAGGAAAAACTAGCAATATTCAATGAAAATTGATGTTTTTTCAAAACTGTCCTTGCGCATAGGAATGCAAGTATAGCATTTGAAAAAAATATGTAATATCTAACACCTGCACCACACAGAACTGTGAACTCCAAAATTTTAAATACACAGTTATAAAGAAAAATAAAATTATATTGAATTTTCATTGTAAAAATAAACTAAAAGAACGACATTTTTAAATATAATCATGCGTAACACTTCCTTGAAAAATCGGAGTTTATGGTTGTAATGCGAATAAGTTCAATAAGATATCCTTAAAGTTTCAGATTAATTCATTATAATTCTATGCGCATAAGTCTTGCTGAAGATTGGAAAAACATAAATAGAAAAAACCACACTTTTGTAAAAAAAAAAATAATTTTCTAATGATTTTAAAGCAATTTGTCTGCATGGTATAAAGCAGATTTGGACGCGGGTTCGGATCCGGTTAGTATAGAGACACGCTGGATAGTGTGCAATAAAGGTCAGAAGAAAAATACGTATAAATAACTAATATGCTCATTAATATTATTTTTATGGTCAATATTGCCAATACTAAATCATTTTCTGTTCTAAAAATGTACAAAGTATCAGAAAATGAAATAAAAGAAATCGAGTTGTTCGTCAAATTTTACTATAGGACCACCTTAAATTAATATTTAGAGGTCGCAGGGTTACGTTAAAGCTCAACGACAATACTTAGATAATTGAATTGATTGTTTAGGAAACCGGAATTAACATGTAATTGTTGAGCTCGAAATAATTACTTCATGTGAAAAGCTATGCACAGTATATTTGTCAAAGACCAAAAATTAAATTTAACCTTTATTGAACCCATTTATAATCAGATTTTGCTGTTCCTTTACACGTTCTAAATGTAAGTAATCCTTCTAAATGTAAGTAAACGTTTCTTATCTTTACTTTCGCATTTTATGTGATTCCTAACTGCACAACGAGAATATATGATTCTTTTTTGGATTTTTAAATAATTAATTTCCTTATTTATGGACATAATTAAGTTGGACGGTTGCAATATTTTCAGTGATACAACGTCGAATTCTATTATTATGCGTGTGTATGCTTTGTTTATAATATATAAAGTCATTATACATACATACATACATACGTACATATGCATGTATGCATATCAACATGTATGTATGCACATGAATATGTATGTGTGCATATGAACACACACATATATATATATATATATATATATATATATATATATATATATATATATATATATATATATCTACCTATATATAGTTAATTCGCTAACTCTACCACCCAGCCCCCCCCCCCCCTCATCCCCCATCATCCCCCACGACCCTCCCTCAGCCCCTCCTCTTACGATATCTCCTCAAAATAGCGTTAAATTTTACTTTTTTTTACGTTATTTTTCACTCTTGTAGACTTCCACATGGACCCCCCTCACCACCCCCCTCATCCCCTCATTTGACCCCACTCACCCCCTACTCACCCCCCTCTGTCCCCTCCTCATGCCCCCCTCATTGTATTTAGTTTTATATAATGTTTTTAAAAAATCTCTCAATGATTAAAAGGAAAATATCCAGACTTATAAATAAATAGAAACAATCTTTCAGGTAAATAGAGAAATTGATAAATAGATAGCTGCGTTTTTTTGTGCTATATGGAGTGGTTACATTATTTGAAAAACATTTAAAAACTTAAATTACATTCAGCTAAACTGTTTTAGGATTTCAAGACAATTTTTTATTGATAAAGTTTTCAATTATCAATCTAATTTTTTTGTAAAATAACATTTAAATAAAAGTTTCTTCTATTTTTCCACACAAACCAGGAGGTAAATAGATGTATGCATTGATTTTTTTGTTTTGTTTAATTTAATATGTTGATTAGAAATTTAAGTATTACTGATGGTTTATGTAACGGTACAAGAATAAAAATAATAAAATTATTTAAATATAATATTGAAGCAGAAATATTAACAGGAGAAAAAATTGGAGATAGGGTATTTATTCCACGAATAACCTTAAATACTGGAGAATCATCATCATTACACTTTATTCTTTATAGAAAACAATTTCCTATTTCATTAGCATTCGCAATGACTATAAATAAATCCCAAGGTCAAAGTTTTGATGAGATAGGAATATTTATAAAAAGACCTTTGTTTTTTCAGAAAAAGTATGTATTCAAAATGAGTCTGAAAATTTAACAGAAATTGCTAATGTAGTATGGCAAGAAATTTTTGAAAATTAACATCATCTTTTAAAATATAATTAAAATATATCTATAAATAAATAAAAATAAAATAAACTATTGGAAAAACAGTTCTCATTACATTTTTAATGTATATTCAAAAATTATAAAGATGGATAACATGGAACAGAAATTAAATCAAGATCATAACGAAGGAATGGAAAATTTACGAAACTTAGAATCTTTTGAGGCTTTAGATGAACAAATTGACGATAGTATGGAATGGGATCCAATTCAAAATTGTTAGGTTAAGTTAGAGGATTTACAAAATGCCGCAGATTTGCAAAATTTACAAGATTTAAACGAACAAATTGAGGACTATTTAGAACAGGAAGAAGAATATGATAATTATTTACATTCTGTAGATAAAAATTTATATTACACTAAATTAAATAATGAAATAGACAATTTTGTTGGGAAAGATGGTGATTTAGAAATTTTCAAAAATTGGGAAAACGTACCATGTTATATACGGTTGCAGGTCTCTGAAATTTTAATGTTAAAAGTAGAAAACAATGATCCAATTTTAAATTATTATCTTTCAGAAAGTTTGGAAAAGTATTATAAATACGTTACAAATATTGCGTGTATTGTATGGGTTATAAAATTTGGTTAATCATTTATTTATTTCGAATACGCCATATTTCCACTTCAAATTTTTAATGTTTCATATATTTACATATTATAACTAATTATTAAAATAAAGAAAAATTAATAAAATATTCAAAGCACATAATCATAAAAGTAATCATATAATTAATAACGTGATTATTTAATATTATTTCAAAACATGGTGTAGTAATATTTTATAAGCACAACCTTATTAGGTAAAAAACCATTTCATTTTATTTTATTAAAAATTTTTATTATATGTTTTTGTAATTGTAATATTTTTCAATTCAACAAGTTTTTTTCCTTTTAAGAGTATATTTATATGATTACTTTTTTATACCCATTAAAAAAAAATTAAGTAGAACATATTAATTTTAAATTGATAAATAGATCTAAATATACACAAGTGGTATGTATAGATGTATTTTAAAAGTTAAATAGAGTTCTATAAAATTTTATTTTATTGGGTATACACACCGGAGATAGGAAGGAGACAGATTTGTTATAATAAAATTATATAATATAATATATATATATAATTAAAAATTATAACAAATACTTGAATGATAAATATAATATAGAATTATCTACGTTAATTATTATACAGGTTATCATAATGATTTTTAAGTTAATCTTTTTCAATAGAGGTGGGGAAGGGATTCTGATAATTAAATGATAATCATGAAAAATATATGTGAGTTTATCATGTCAATAAATCACACATATTTATCAGTACATTATTAAATATGATTATTAGTAAATTTAACAAAACGAAAAAATCAACGCACCTTTCTATTTACCTCATAAGTGGTGTGGAAAAAATAGAAAAAATAATTATATTATTTCCTTATAAGAATTAATAATGTCAAGCAAACAAATAATTTTAACTATGTATGCATGTAAAGATGTATGTACGTATGAATGAATGTATGTATGTATACATGCATGCATGTATGTATGTATATATGTATGTATGTGTGTATGTATGTATGTATGTATGTATGTATGTATGTATTACGTAAGTATACATGCATGCATGCATGCATGTATATATGTATGTATGTATTTATGTATAACTTTATATAGTATAAGCAAAGCATAAAAACGCATAATAATGGAATTTCACGTTGAATTAATAAAAATATTACAACAGTCTAACTTAATAATCCCCAAGATAGGAAATTCATTTTTTAAAAATTTGAAAAAAATCATACATACTCGTTGTACAGTTATAAGTCACATAAAAAGGCTAAAGTTAAGAAAAAAACGTTTACTTACGTTTAGAACATTAAACGTGTAAGAAAACTGTGAAATCTGAGTTTATAGGGGTTTAAAAATCATAAAATTTAACTTTTGGTCTTTGAAAAAAATACTACACATAGTTTTTTACATCAAGCAATCATTTGAAGCACAACAATTACTTGTAAACCCCGATTTCCAAAAAGATGAATTCAATTATCCGAGTATTGTTAAATTTGAGCTTTAATACAACACTGCGACCTCTAAAAATAATTTAAAAATCTGAAAAAATTTGGGGATGCTTTTTAGAACATCATGTACATGAAACCGCGTGAGCGTTTGCAAAAAGTTAATGTTTTGGAAAAAGTGATCCACCCTATTATATACATGCATATAAGCACCCAGAGTAAAAACAAATTTTAAATGAAATAAATTAATAAAATAATAATCAATTTACGCAAAATTAACATAGAATATAGTTTTTATTGAAAATTAGCAATGTTTTATGCATTTCTTATTACAAAAAATTAATTAAAGAAAAAAAATTGCCCCGCGTGGGATTTGAACCCAAAATCTTCGAGTTATGAAGCCATTACCATAACCACTACCCCAACATCTCTTGTTGTAAAAGTAGTATCCGAAGTGTATTATAAGGTATATTGGTAGGCAACTCATATATAGTCGTATATAGGTTATATACAATTATATATAAATGGTCTTACAAAATTTTACTTCACAAAAGTAAAATAGAGTTGATAGTAAAAAGTATTATATTGTTGTGCAGTAAAAGTTCAGGCACTGTTGAAAGACAGGACTGAGCGTAACGCGCTTCACGGAGAGAAAAACTCCGCCGTATTAGCGTTGTTGTGGTAAGTCAAATCAGAGGTACGATCACACCGTCAGCGCTGCTGTAGAACAAAGCAGTTTTTGCTTGACTCGCTCCCCAAACACGAGTAGCCGAAATGACAGATATTTGAGGTTAGCTTTTCGAATACTCGGATTCCGTACCTATTAACTTACATTTTGCAAAGATTAATGGTTAATATGTCTGAAAAATGTTTTTCCAACGTAAATATGATTTTCATCATAAGAGTGTATGAGAAATTTCCAAAACTTAGTATCCCTGCTAAAAATATGCGATTGAAGTCAATTAAAAAAATTCAAATTTTATTGAATTAAATTTATTTTAATTGATTGAATTGACTACCAGAAAACAAGTCAATTGAAAATGAATTGTTATTAATAAACTTTAATTGCAATTTAGTTCAATCCCTATATTTAGTATTGATTTCTATATATTTAAATCGACTTCTATAACAGAATAGTTCATTTTTTTTTCGTATTGTATTTAATTACAATTTAGATAATACAGTTCAATGAATTTTAATATATTCCAATACTATTTGAATTTATCTTATTCAATGTATAAATTGACTATAAAACTTCTATCCACATTAATTAATTTTTATGAATTCCAAACGTGAATAGATTTTAATACAGCTTATTCGTATAAGCCCTGAATTAACTTTAATCACGTTTAATAAATGAAAATTTTATTGAATTTTGTAGGTTGTGAAAACTTTATTTATGAATTGACTTGAATCAATTGCTATGAGATTGGGAAATCAATAGATTTAAATACAATTTATTCGTATAAGCCGTGAATCAACTTCAATAAACTTTAATAAACACACATTCTATTGAATTCTGTAGGTTGCAAATACCTTTTCCATTAATTGATTTTAATCAATTCCTATAAGTATAGGAAATCAATATAATTTAATGCAGTTTATTCATATTAGGCGGGAATCAACTTAAATTAACTTTGATAAACATACTTATTATTGAATTGTGTAGTTTGCGAATATCTTTTTTATTAATTGACATTAGTCAATTTCTATGAGTATAAAAAATGAATAGATTTAAATGCACTTTATCCGTACAAGCCGCAAATGAACTTGATAAACAAACTTTTTATTCAATTATGTACATGTGCGAATTATCATGGAACAATTTATGAAATTGTAGGAAGCTACATGCCAATCAATTGTCAGTGGTTTTTTTTACAAATAATTCAAATGTTAATTTATTAGAACAATAAATTAATTTTAAATTTAAAATTCAAGATGTCCCCAATTTGGTATTTAAACTGTGAAAGTTTTCATGAATTAGAATAATTAACATTAATAAAAAATGGTACACTTTGAACTTTTTGCACTTATCATCTACACAATGAATCATTACCTTAATCTACTATAAATAATACTTTTATAAAAGGTTCTCTCGGTTGATATTTAAGAAAGTAATATTAGGTATTAATTAGGTTAATCTCACTCCAAACGGAATTAATTTATCGTAAGCATAAACAAATTGTTTCATGCTATTTTCGACAAATCGTATAAATTACATGTGTACTATTTATTTATTTTATTTAAATTATTTAAATTATTACTTATAACTATACCATTCCTTTTTGATAATATACGTATTTTCTATGAAACCACCTTTATTCAATTGGCCTCATATTGATCGTGAAAACTCATAAGCCCCATACAAGGCAATAGGAAAGAATACAAAATTTATTTTTTGATCGGCACTAATGGTGCATTTGATAGAGAATCTAAGCTGACGTATATCTTTTGTGTATATCTTTTTGAAATTAAAAAAGAAAACTTAATTTGCAAAAGTTATAGTGTATTAAAAATCCTTTGAGTGACGTCACACCGTTAAAATATCAAAGGTGCCGACCGGAGTGACGTCACAACGTTTTTTAAAGATTTAACTATAACTTCTTTCATTTTGAAGATATCGTGAAAATTCCAAAAGTTTACAAAGAAACTATACCTCGATCTACAAGAATACTCTGTCAACTAAAAATTGGCATTCTTCCCTATTAAAATCAATAGAAAAGAATTATATAGTTTTTTATGCTACATTTTAATTCTAAATTTTTCATAGCATTAAATAACAAATACACGGAGAGAAATGTTTGAGTAAAAATTACTATACTTTTTACTGAGCCGGGGACAAACTCGACATATGTAGGAAATTTACTATGTTTCTATGAAAATTTACTATATATTTATGAGTTTATGGTATACAGCAGTATTAAAAATGCTATGTAGTATAGTAAAAACTCTGGATATACTTTTTGGTAATATGTATAGTATAATTTAAGCAAGTTTGTTGTAAATATATGCAGGTAAGTTAGCAAATAGTATGGAATCAAAGAAGGAATGACCGGGACCGCTAATTACCACGTCTAATGACCGTCCTAATTTATAGCTGTTGGCGCGACAAAATTTTCGGTCGTCGCGAAAACACGTGCTCGCTCTTCTCATATGACAATGTTATCAGATGGTTTGTATTATATTCGAAAAACATGAATATAATGTTTGTTTAATAATAAATAATAAGATAAGAAACTAAGTTACTATTTATTTATAACCTATCATTAATAAAAAAAGTACTTGCAAAGGCTTATTATATTTTACGTGTATCGTTCTTGCATTTAAAAAATGCGCTAGTTTATATATTTTACCGCTAGGCGGCGTCTCGTAAAGTTAGCTCGCAAGTGGCGAGATTTCTGTACGATTGCTATATAAGAGAGTTTCAAATCTTTAAATCCAATTAGAACTGCGATTGCGATCATGCGTTATTAGGTATCGATATATGTAAATAGCTTGCGATATATGTAAATTATACAAAATAATTAGGTATTAAATAAAAAATTCGATCTATAGACATGAATAAAAAATAATTACATTTAATTAGTTAAATGTCTATTAAACTTAATTGACATGCATCAATTGTCATGTATTATATTATAATGCTAAATCTTAATTCTATTTTGTTATATTAAATTCGATTAATACTATAAAATGATAAAAATCAATTGATACCAATTACATTGAATTGACTAAATACCTATTCAAATCAATAGACAATTAAAGAAAATGTATTCCTTTCAATATATTTTTATAAACATAGATCTAATAGATTTGAATTGAATTCTAAAGATTGTATATATTTCTATTGCACTTTCCAGAATTAAGATTTAGCATCAAATGCAATAGATTCTTTTTCTATTGACTTTAATCTCATTTTTTTAACAGGGATATTAACAGTAACCCATTTCTGAATCGCAAAGCTATAAGGTAAAATCACCAGTACTGGGACACTTTTGGGATGCCCGTTTAGAAAGACTTAAATTCTGAAATCTGATAGCAAAATTTAAAAAATATATTAGTATTATCGTGTAGCCCGGGAGATTTCCTATCGATTGAAAAAAAAATGTTTTTTTTAAACCTTTTTTTTCTATGCGAATAAATAGTGGTTTTAATAAAATAGTTCCTGGCTGCAGTAGTGGGACACGATGTTTCGAGTTGACCCAGTACTGGGACAAGCAATTGGCACCAATACTGGGACAGTTATTAAGTAGCTTTATTCGTTACCGTTCTGCAAACAAATAGAAATAAGCTCATTTTCTCAATTTATTCGATAATACTAATTGATTTACATGCTTCTGTAGTTTGGTAAGAATCGGCAAATTAAAAATCACAAAAATTGATAAACAGAGACCTGTAACCCCACTTTTTGAGGTTATAGGATTACACCTCCCAAGCAAAAGTTATAGATTTCCAAAATCCACTATTTCCGAAATTCATTCCAGTTGACATTACAGATTGTTATTTAATATCTTGTTTAGTAAGCTCTAAAGTAGTTTTCAGTCACTGAATCTAATTATAATTTGTATATTTTGAGTGCCTCACTACTGCTCCCTCGCAAAACTATGGAACCAGAACTAGGACACCTAATTGTACAGAAAATAATTATTGTTTTCACTAAATACAACTTTAATCGTATTCGTGAGCGTGTCATCTATTGATAAAAACATTAACTTGATCTGGTAGACTAAAATATTTCTTTTGAATGCAAAACTCAATCCTCGGGATTAAGTCAAATCTGCACGATTCAGTAGCGCCCATCGTTACTCTAGGATCCTGCTCAGAACACATTTTTAGTAAAAGCTTTGAATATAATTTCTGCCGCAGAGTTGGAATAATTCATGTTTATTTGAATAGTTGATACTCTACACAATAGATACAAAATTTTACTATAACGATTTATGACTGTATTTTTTTTTTTAAAACAGTCATTTTTCGTCCGTGTCCCACTATAGGTCCCAATTTTTGATTTGTCCAGGTACTGGTGCTTTTACCTTAACTGCTTTATTCCACAGCCGACACTGCTTGTTGATCATGTCATTCTACTGCTTGAGCTACTAAGGCTGTAAGTGCCGGGGTCTCCGGCAGATGTAGTCGAGTTTTTCTCTCCGTGTTAGTCTTGGTGGTTATGGTGACTGATGACGAGGTCCAGGTAGTGCGTTCCGTAGGCTTTGGTGTCTAGCTATAACTACTGGTCACAGACGGTGTTCTGGTGGTTATGGTGGCCAATGACGAGGTCTAGATAATGCGCTCCATAGTTTTTGATGTCTACATATACATACTGGACGAAGAAGGTGTCCAGGTGGTAATGGTGGCCGATGCCGAGGTCTACATAATGCGCTCCAGAAGATCTTGCATCACGTATGAGTGCATTACTTTCTAATAAAAGTAATCTATTCAATCGATTGGAACAATAGTCGGGATCAGGACGCGTAATAGTACTTCGCATTGTAGAATACCCTAATGATTTTTATTATTACCCGAAACTAAAAACATAATCACTGTCCGAATTATCACTGCCTTAGGTTCTAATGTAGTCAAATATTTATGTATAGCTATATTTATTTTTACAAGAAAAAATTCTACTTTGTTGCATCAAATAAATTAAAAGGAATGGACAATTTCTAAAATTCGAAAAGAAATATATGAAAGCGTATTAACAAAAATTAGTAAATACTTTAATTAACCCTTTGAGTAATACTATACAAAATATTATTATTTTTTCTACACGCTATAAGTAGTACTGAAGAAAAGATCAATTTTCCTTTATTATTCCAGAAAAGGTATGTACTATATATATATTATTATATAGTACGTGTAGCATTGAAAGGATTAACAAAATGTATAATACCTAAGTGCAGTTTGCAAAAATAAGACAAAATAAACAGATATGTAAAATGTATTGATTCAAAAGATTGAAAAGAAATTATAACGTACGAAAATCAATGTCTAAAACATTATCAGATAATGTAAAATTTATAAATTTATTGTTTAAAGATTTCTTGATATTTTACACATTAGAATACCAACTTTGTGAACTCATTTCAGCAGTGAGATATGATAAACATACCTGTCTATAATATTAGATTTCGCAGTTATTTTGACTTTTGACATGGATGAATTATGAATAATGATTGTTCAATTTTGGCAATTGATTTATTTTTATTTTACAGCATTTAAATTTAATTTTAAGAAATATATTTTATTTTTATTTATATATCAAAGGTAATTGTAAATTGACACCATTCAATGACGTAACATTTTAAATCTAAACATTTCACTGCCAAGTAATTAAGAATATTTTTTAATAAAATATGTAATTCTGAATTACAATTCTTTTACTATTTTTATCTCTTTTTTGTTAATATTGTTGAATAATCATCGTCATTGATTATAACATTCACACAATATAATTTCACATATTCTTGTCGCATTCTCATCAACCATGCATCTGTGATGATTTTACACAGTACAAAATAAAGTCGGTATGGTAAAGTTAGAATTTTTATAAGACTTGACTGTTAGCAAAAATTAATTTTATATCATTAATTCATGATTTTCAGTCCGATTTAGGTTGCAATTATCCAACGTTTAATAACAAAAAAGTGATAAACTAACTTTTAGCGAGGATTGTGTAACGAATACTATGTTTAGACTTGTACTCATCATATAAAACTTTCTATTTTTCAATGTCATAACCGTAGGTAAGAATCCAGTTATCGTTATTGTTATTTTGTGGTGAACTTTCCTCTCCGATTACTTTTCTACACGTTTCTGACGTTTTATCCCCACCACAAACTACTGCAGACCCGATCCTCAAATCAGACGGGCAATTTAGTCTGGAGTACTGCAGAAGACGACGCAGTATACAAAACACAGTATATCAAATAACAGTTAGATTTCATCATGAATATTACTTTCGAAGGAAAACGTGTCCTTGTTACAGGAGCAGGTCGAGGTATGTACATTTAATTACACATTATAGTATCTAAATTATCGTATTGCAGTATTGCACAAATCTTTAGAACAATATGATCTGCGATCAATAAATGCATTTACATCGTAGTGCAAAAATGCCGGTACAACATATTATAGTTGCATGTACAAACTTTATTCATTTGAAATATAAAAATTGTAGTATAGCTAATGCTAAAACTTTACTTCAGTACAGCTATACATTTAGCTTTGAATAAAGCTTTGAATGCCTTAATAAAAAAGCTTTCTTTTTGAGGAAGCAAAATAATTAATACACTTTGCGTCCAGGCCTCTTAGACACTTATACATTCGTAAAAAAAATTCTTCTTAATATTTACACATGTACGGTATAACCAACTATAATTATTAACAGTCGGAAACGTACATAAGTGATATCTTTCAAAACAAATCAATAAATTAGGTCTTAAATGTCAGTTCCGTAACATGTCCAAAACTCAAATTTCGATATAAAATGGCACTCTACGCATAAGTAAAGTAGGCACAAAAATTACTGCCTATATATAGTAAACTATAGAGTTAATAATATATATTTACATTGGTTTTGAACTAACAATTCGCTAATTATCAGTAAAACAAGGTGCAGACTTTTTGCCCAGCAGTTTGCGATAAAGTATTGATGACAACAATATCTACATCAAAATACGCTATAGTTTGCTATAATAGACCATACTGACGGTGGCTTCGCACACTATATGTTATGACTCATCAAACTTATGCGGAAAAAAATCTGGTTATTCAAAATTTCACGAGTATAAACAGTTTTCTCACTTCAGATTTCAGTAAAAAGTAATAGAGGTCAGTTCCGTAACACAACTAAATTACTATCTAGATACTGTTTATTAGATGTTGTATTATAAGTAAAAAGTGTTGTTACTCAATAGTAACCCTAGTGTGAGAAATCTGTTAAATCCTATTCACCAATGCAAGAATTGTACATACATCCTATTCGCAAATAGAATCTTTTCATATTTGGAAAAAGGAATTAATAGGATTTAATAAATTTCTCACAATAGGGAACGTACATAAAACTACTTGCAAAGAACTTCATATGTTAAGTTAGGGTCCGAATTTATAGTCGTATCTGAGATCTTGACAGCTGAGAATTTTTCAGATCTTTCTGTTTTCTAGTATTTGTAAAGTTCATGACCTACTTACTAAAGGCACCCTAGTGGAAATGACAACTGTGAAAAACTATGAAAAACTATGAAAAAAATGTGATCAAGTGAAAGAAAAGTGAAAATACACATACTTTTGGAATATCTGTTACAAAAAAATATGCACATTTTATTCACACTTTTTCACAGTTTCTCACACTTATAAAAAACACGTATTTTATTTAATAAAACCTGCCCAATTTTTCATAGTTTCTCACCGTTTTTTACATTTTCTCACATTTTTCACAGTTTTTCACATTTTCTCACATTATTTTTTCGTTGCATTGTCTTATACAAAGGAAATTACAACTGTGAGAAATTGCGAGAAAATGTGAGAAAATGTGAGAAACTGTGAAAAACTGTGAAAAGTATGAGAAACAGTGACAAATTTATGAAATATTGTATAATATTTTTTAAAATCCTGTTCCCAATTTCACAGTTTTTCACGAAATTCCCATGGTTTTACACAACGTTTTCAGACATGTGTCGCCATTTTTCGCATTTTGAAATTTTCACTAGGGCAGGCATAGATTATATACAAACACTAGAAAACGTATCAACCAGTTTCAGATCAGAGAAATTATCAGCTCCCAAGATCTGAGAGACGACTATAAATTCTGACCTAGGAGTTTTGAGAGCAGTTTCAAAGTAAAATGTAAGTTCCATATCAGGTCAGTTCCGTAACACCCTATGAAAAGTATTATCAAAATAAGGCATTTTCAATCATTTTCATAAAGGAACTAATAACACCACGTGATTCTACGGCTAAAAATACATAAAAAGTCATACGAATTTAACTTTTGTAAATGCAGAGGAATCAATCCAGGTTGGGTGTAAAAATCGACAATTTTCACTCATCCGTCGTTGTTATGCTTGTTTTGGGCAAGTTACGGCGGAATCATCCACATATTAAAAAATATTGTTTTCAACAGTAAAATAAAAATTCTACCGTTATCATTTATAAAATTGCCAGGAATTGGAAAGGGTCTAGCACTGCGCTTATCGAAATACAATGCAACTGTTATCGCTTTGTCGAAAACGAAAGAGTCTCTCGATACTCTAAACAAACAAGATCCAAAGATTCAGACTGTTTGCGTGAACTTGCGGGATTGGGACGCAAGTAGAAAGGCAATCAAAAGCATTTTGCCAATTGATCTGTTGGTCAATAATGCAGGAGTGGCGACCTTGAAGCCTTTCCTCGCGGCCACGCCGGAAGAATTCGATCTTACTTTCGACGTCAATGTGAAGTCGATCCTAAATGTTTCTCAAGTGGTTGCGGAAAATATGATCCAAAGAAAAGTTGCCGGAAGCATTGTCAATGTTTCATCTCAATCCAGTCATTGTGCACTCAAGGATCACGCAGTTTACTGCGCTTCAAAAGGAGCAGTGGATATGTTGACAAAGTAAAATTTTGAAATTATTACTAATTATTTATAAAAACTTAATAAATAAATAAATAAATAAATATATAAATAAATAATTTTAAATACAAAATCAAAAATATTAGATCAAACTTTAAATATTATGTTTAAATATATACTTATAAGATGTTGTATAATCATTTACAGAACCATGGCCTTAGAACTGGGGCCACATAACATTCGAGTAAATACCGTAAATCCAACTGTCGTTATGACGGAAATGGGTATGAAACTGGGTTGGGGCGAGCCAACAAAGGCTAAAGAATTGCTGAGTAGAATTCCACTTGGACGGTTTGCAGGTAATCTGATATTTTGTTTTTATTAAGATATTACTCAAACATTATTTCTATTCGACGGTAACAATAGATATTTTTTTCTAGCTTAAAAACTATTTTAGTCAGATGGTAACCATTTCATTTTAATTTTAATTTCGCAGTATAAATATTTCATATATTTCTATTTTTCCGAGAAAATTTTTAACCAACCCTGGTAGAAAGTTAGCTAGAATGGCTGGTTAGATTATTAATTATTAGCCAGATTAATAAGCTATTAATAAGTCAAATGATAGCTAATATCTGGTTAGAATCTGCTTAAGACTATGCTTTAAGCAAGAGCATATTTTGTTTGCAAATCTAACCTATTTATATTTTGTTTCGAAAGGTTATTAGTTATTAAAAATATACATTATTATACTTTATTGAATGTTCAATAAGTATGCTGCCAAAATAAATATTTTTTTCAAGAAATAACAACTTATGAGATTATAGAAATATGTATATGCAATACTAAAAGTATTTGATAACTAATAATTCCCTTTCCGAAAATTAGTCAATCATAACTTAGTCAACAGAAATTTTGTGATTTATGTCGAATATAAAATTTTGTAATAAAACTTCATTGTAAAACTACAAATATTTGTTTACCAATTCTCCAAATTTCGTCATAACTTACATTATTCTGTTTTTATTGTTATTTTTAAAATAATAATAATTATATGACTACATGCATTCTATTATTTATAACATAAATTTCTTTAATAAAGACACTTAAATTTTACTCGGGGCTTTGGTACTTTTTGTGTAAATAATACTTTTTAAATGCACGCGTCGTTATGTAAACAAATAACCTAACCTCCATTACTACTAGCCATTTAAGGTACATTTTTAACTTTAATTTAGTAAAATACTTAATGTAGTATGATTAGAATTGCGTATTACTTTGATTATTATAAAACTGTTATTATTTCCAGTATTAATTAATACATAAATTACTCAGTTTATCAATTTTATATTAACTAGAATATTAAGCAGAATCTAGCTAGAAGTTAGCCAAAAAGCATGTCGTTTTTAACTGATTTCTAGCTAATTTCTTAATCAGAATTAAAGTAGATTTAGAAAATCTAGATAATATCTGGCTAGAAACCAGCTTAGATTTCAAATTGAAATTCTAATTGGCAAGATATATTTTTATTTTAAAGTATTTTCTGTTTATTCGTAATGTTTTAAAAAAATTGATGTAATCAAAATTAACCCTATCTAATCTTGAAATTTCAGAAGTGGATGAGGTAATTGATGCGATAGTATTTCTTCTTAGTGACCGAAGTTCAATGACAACAGGTGCAGGTATTCCAGTCGAAGGTGGTTTTCTTGCTGCATGATTATAGGAACCTAAATTTATATATATTATATATTATATATATAGTATATTTAAAAAACAAGTACCAAATATTTTCATGCTATTTATATTTATATAAAGGTGAGATCTGAGAGCAAATATCTTATATTGTATCAGCATTATACGATAATGAATATATTAAAAAATTTTATCGCATGTAACATATTTTTGTATGTATCAATTATAACATACAATTATAAAGAAGATATGAAAGAAAGAATTTACTGCAAGTTTGAACGCACCTGTTTTGTCGAAAAATGTGAACGTTTCTTGAAATCAGTCTTTAATATTACATCATTTTTCACGTAAGCGATAATAATCGCAATGTTAGTAAGTAAATGATAAACTTTGGAAAATCAATACTGTAGAAGCTCGGACAGTGATACGAGTTAAGACTAAAAGTTTCGGGCAGCGATAATAAGGTTCATTTATAATAATACATAAATATATATGCATATAACAGGGATCGCAACCCTATTTTTGATAAATTTAGGGTAAAACGGGACTGATTTTGGCATAAAAGGGACACAATTTACTGAAAAAAAAAGCAAAAAGAGGGACTATTAACCCATGTTAACAGATGTTTTAACAACTTTTCGTAATACAAGATCATTTTTTAATCATCACCTTTTCACATATACTTTGTTGTCAAGATATCAACTGTATACCCCAAATGCGCATCAATTCAGTAAAAGAAAAACAGAAGTTAAAGATAATTTTTTTCCCATCAGCTAAATAAAAAATGGAAAGTGAGTTGAAGAAGGGGAAAAGGGTAGAATTTTGCGAAAACGGGATAATAGGGCGCGATGGTGTAAAAAGGGGAAAAAGGGAAAAAGGGACTTCGTTGCGATGTTTGATATAAGCACCAGCCTTGAAAACCGCAGTATATCTGCATCACTTAATTCTAATCAATTAATCAAATTGAAGGGCCGGGTGCAACGAGGGGACTAATGTTCAAGAACGCATAAAAGGAGAGAATTTTGAAAATTGATCAAATTAAAATGTTGACAATTGATACACATAGGAAATTTTATTGGGCATTTTTTTGTATTAAAACAAAATTTTGATCTTCTTTTGTTTTCTAATTATTTAAGAAAAACGCAATTGTTATCTTAAAAAAATTCAATATATTTTTCTCTTCAACTCGTAACTTCACGTTGTTTTAATATTTTTTATTCAAACTTTAACATAATAATCTTCAACATATTCTACGTGTATTACGGACCATGGTCATCCTCCTTTACACTAATACACTAAGTTTTGACAACAAAAAGAAGACTTAACTAATCCAAAAATGATGCGCGACCTTTTAATTTATGCGTTCTTTTTGTGTATGGTTATTTCGAAATGTGCCCTGATTTTGATGTCTTGTCCGCCCCAAGAGCTTTGGTCAAAGAAAGTTGTATTAAAAATTTTCTAAATTAATGTGCCACTGATTCCTACTTGTAACTCTTATTATACTTGTGATACTTATATACATATAGTAAAAAAAGTTTGCATATATTTATTTATTAGTATTACTTTCTAAAAATAATTAATTAAGGTTGCAGTTCTACTACCGTACCTTTATTACATGTCTTGTCCGTCCGGCGAAAAATTCTTAGGAGGATTCAGTTTGAAAATTAAATATCAAAATCGAATTTGTCGTTTAAAAATATACAGGAATTACTTTTTTTTTTAAATTTTCATGCATCTGGTGCTAGTAAATAAATAAACGACTAAAAAATATGTACGGCACATCTGTCTTATCCAGTTGTCCGTCCAACGATTACGTAAAATGTACTAAAACAATCGAAGGCGCTATCTGCCTGGTGCATGCTGCGGCGAAATCCGTAAGTTTAGTCACCCCGAAATGGAACAGTATATCTATATATTACTTAGATATCGATATACTTTACATGTTAACCGGGGGGTACTAATTGGCGTCACCGTCAAGTTGCACCCAGCCGATAGCATCGAATACGACGAATAGGGAAATAAACAATATTTTAACCAATTTAAGCGTAGGACATAATCGTTAATATAAGGTAATAATATTTAAATAATATTAAATCAAAATTACGCCCTATTACTAAATAATTTAAAAGAATTGTTTGTAAAAAATGTACAACATTCTATATTTCTTAACTACATAAAAGTGTATTTCGTTCTCGCCCACTTAAATTTTCTTTATTTATATGGTCAATATTATTACATCATATTTTTTATTTTCGGTTGCAAAGATTTTATTTTTTTTTTAAATCATGCTCTCGAAAAGAGCCAGCCTTTTGACAATCACCCTTATACACAAAATAATACGTTTGGAAAATTCAAAACTATCAATGTGCTTACTTGATCGATATCGTTTTTCACCTCATGAAAACTAGACGATTTTTCAAAAATCTAAAAGGCGTTAGTCTTCGTATGATGCGTTAATATATTATAGTACGTGTAGCACTGAAACGCTTAATAAAATATATTGATAGTTTAAAGTTGCAATGCGACACTATCGGACATCGCGTGGACTACGACAATGGCCGGACAGGGTATACATTTTACATTTAATTTATATGGAAAATTTACTTCTAAATTGAAATAAATGTGTTTTATATGAAAATAAACGTTATTGCTGAAAAATAAAAAAATCCTCCAGAAGTATGGTAAAATGTCTTCATGTCATTATTTTTGGATTAATCAATGCGCAGTGAGGCATAACATTGAAAATAGAAATATAGTTTATGATCTTTGACATTCTGCTGAGCCACCGTGCTGCATTTATGAGTTTTCATGTCTAAATTTGAAGTAATAACTACTATTTTAAGAGCACAAACTTTTATTTTAGTACAATGTAAAATGTATACTTCGACCGGCCATATGGGCGTTGACAGTGGCGCCACTCTCTCGCGGTGGTAGTTTTCTTTTCCAATAATAGCGCAGTTTGCAAATACAAGAAAAAATAAACAGGTATGTAACATTTATTAATTCAAAAGATTGAAAAGAAATTATAACGTACGAAAATCAATGTTTAAAACTATCAGATAATGTAAAATTTATAAATTTATTGTTTAAAGATTTCTTAATATTTTACACATAATAGAATACAACTTTGTGAACTCATTTCAGCAGAGTGATATGATAAACATACCTGTTATATAATATTTGATTTAGCATTTATTTTGACTTTTGACATGAATGAAGGATGAAGGGAATCGTGGATATTTCAATTTTGGCAATTGAATTCTTTTGATTTTACAGCATTTGAATTTAATTTTAAGAAATATATTTTATTTTTACTATCAATGGTAAAAGTAAATTGACACCATTCAATGACGTAACACTTTAAATCTAAACATTCCACTGCCAAGTAATTAAGAATATTTTTTAATAAAATATGTAATTTTTAATGACAACTCTTTTAGTGTTTTTATCTTTTTTTTTTATTAATATCGTTGAATAATCATCGTCATTGATTCTAACATTCACACAATATAATTTCACATATTCTTGTCGCATTCTTGTCAACCATCTGTCATGATTTTACACGGTACAACACATTTCGAACGAAGCAACGCGATCAAGCGTTCGTCTTTTACTTTGCAAAAATGCCTGCAAAGATACCGAGATATTGACGTCGTCGATACTAAAAAAATACTAAAAAAGACAAAAATCCTTAGTGTAAAAAAGTATATTGAGCGAGACGAGTCTGTTAAAAGAGTAACGAAGTCAAGTGATGGCGGAGCTTCGTTCGACTGCCTCGATAAGCTTTTTTCTATCAGCACTTTTCTACCTGCGACACAATTTATAAAATCTCACGAACACGCGTACGGGGACTTTGTGGTTCTTAATGTTTTTTTTTCTTTTTCTTTATCATTTGTTTACACACGAGCGCTAGCTGCGAGAACAGTGAAACGCGATTATATTGACAGCTCAGGCGCGCGCTTGTACACACCATATAAGCGAAAAATTCTCGTCGAAACGTGTACGTAAGATATATAGGGTATAGCTCTGCATAGTTAACTCTTCGTTCTGTTTCTTTTTATACAATAATCTTTTACGTTTATTTTTCATTTTTCGCTCGCGACAATTGTACACTCGGAAAAATTTGCTCTTCTCTCGTCGCCTCAAAAAGCCTAGACTTCTACACGTTTAGCTCGCCTGCTCTCTATCTCTCTCTCTCTCTCTCTCTCATTCTTTCTCAAAATGTGTATTTGGAAGCGCGTAAAAATCTATAAAAAGACGAAGGAATTTTTCCGCCAGTCGCGCGTCGACGTTTCTACAAGAATTTTCCAGCGGCATCGTCGAGGCATTCGCTGCACTTGCATGCACGCTCTGCACACAACTGTCTCTCTGACTCTCTCCTTCTCTCACTCTTTCTCTATTTTCCTTCGTTCGCGCGAATCCACGTATACACATTCTCTCCCTCCACTTGATCCAAGATTTTTTCTCACTTTCTCCGCGTAAGATGCACACTTGGCGATGCCTCGCCGGCTGAGTCAGTTTTACACAATAATTCTCTTGTATTTTTTTTCTCGTATAAAAAAGAAGGGTAAAAGTTAGAACGGGGGGGGGGGGGGGCGGGGCGGGGGGAGGACGCGAGATAGCCAGAGTCGAGGAGCACAAACGCTATGGCTCGCGCCGCATGTACAGTTTTTTTTTCTTATACTTCTGTTCACATAATTTCTTCTCTCATGTATTCTCATTTTATCGTTTCGTAGCTTCCAAATAGAGCAATAATCCGTTTTATTATCTAACTATTTATATATTTATATTTATAAATTTATATTTATATTCATATTTATATGTATATCTTTCCGTAGGCGTGCTAGTTAAAGAGTCGCACTGACGGGGCACTGTCCGTCCGCTTACGAGCTTGCGAGGAGCTTTACACGAGGGCTGTCGAATGTCCTGAGCTCTCACTCTCTCTCTCTCTCCCTCCCTTTTTACTTGCGGCCGTATCGATTATTTCCCAGCTGATGCTGCAACTGCTGCTGCTGCTGCTGCTGCTGCTGCTGTTGTTGCTGCTGTAATTGTTGCTGCTGGTGGCTTACTTGTTGTGCTGAACGCTTGCCCGCCTGGCCGCCAGGTTGGGTGCTACCATTGCCGTCGCATTGGCGCTTCCAAAACAAAAGACACAGAAAATAGCGACATTAGCGCGCCACCGAGGAGTCGGCAATCTGACAATCTAATCGAAAAATTATTACACTAGCAGTGCGCGCAGTATAACTTGGGCATCACTCGACGGGTCAGATGCTATTTGGATTTTCTGATTTTTTTTTCTTAATTTCTACCGAATCTATTGTCCGATCAACTTTGTGTTTACGACAATATGCATTTCTTTTTCATGCGTATAATTAGTTTTCTTAAAATTGCACTTACGATTATATTTTAATATTAAACAACTTGATTAATTATTTATATATATGTATACACACAGTCGAAATCAAAAGTCAACGGACAGGAGAAGTTTTTTATGATTAGGTTGAAAATTATTGTCTCCTTATATTTAATTGATTTTATAACTGTTTATACAAATTACAAAGAGCACACAATTACTTTGTGGCAGAGAAATAATGCTTTAATATAACATACACAGAATACAAATAGCATCCATAAATTCATTTACTCGAGCTAACTGATAAAAATTTCTAGCTAATTTGTCTTTGTTCAACGTTTGGTCAATTTTTCGCTAGTTGTCAGATTTCAACTGCACATTGAACGGTATCAATTGTGTTCTTATAATTATAAATTTCCTTTTCTTTCTACCTACTTCCCCATTCGAATTATGAATTCATTCATTTCGTCACGACTGCCCTGCTTGCTTTGCACTTTTCTCGAGTCCTTTTACTGATTTCATTAAATGCTTCTAGTTTTAAAGCTCTCTCGATTTTTTAACCAATAATATTTATGTTGAATAAACATAAAAGAAAAGAAGTTTTGAAAAGTATAATATATTGTTTGTGAATATTTTACAGAGCAATTAAAACTAACTCTTTTGTTGTTATATACTCGCGAGAAAAACATAATCAATTATCTATTCGTATTCACTAATGAAAAATCGTCGATTTACGAAGACTTAATAATTAGTTCGTGATGAAAAGTAATTATTTCATTATTACAGGCAGTCTTCGTAGCCGAATCTCGTAATATTAATTAAATAAAAAAGTTCTTTTTTTTAATTTTTACATATTTTATTACCTATCCTTAAACCTTACTATAACGAAAAAAAAGATTAAAAAAAGGTAGATAATTGCATCATAGGTAAACTCGTACACTCTTATATCTCAAAAAAAGTTAAAGAAAAGTCATCAAAGCTTAGCTTTACACATTCGATTTGTTTTTATACAATTAGTTAGTTTGTCGACAAAGAAAATCACATACGAAAATGCTATGTCGAAGTCGCTCCCGTCGGTATGCATGTAAAGACTGAACTTGCCCATCGGGCGACGGGTATATATATAAAATTGCACGCGCGCGCACCTTCCGCGCCTCAGGGATTCGAGAAAGCAAAGTTGGCGAGGAGGGTTTTCGCATACACGCGATTGTAACACGTTGGAGAATGTTTCTGCGCGTTTTTTTTCAACACAGCCCCCAGTGCACACAGTATTCGTAGAAAATTCTCCCTTTGCTCTCTCTCTATCTCTTTATCTCTGTCTACCGTGGCACAGGAACACGTGATTCTCGCTTACGGTCCAGCAACGAGAAAATGTCGCCCCTCTCACTTTCTTTCTTTTTTCTCGTTTTCTTTTTATGTTTTTATTATAAACTTTTTCGTCTCCTTCTGTCTGTCTGTTTTATTGCCCTCTCACTCAGTTTTCACATTGTCATTTTTCTCGGAATTTACGTACTTGCAATGCGCTTTCGAGCACGCGGCGTGCGCGTGCATATTTAAGCCCGTTAGATTTCGGCCTACCTGAAAAATCAACGGAAAAAACACACAAAAAGTTTTGTTTTTTTAATGAGCAAAAATCTTTTCTCTCTCTCTGCTTTGTTTTGCTAAAGAGAGAGACAAAAAGTCACAATATTGGCCAATATACAAGACTTGTAGAAAGACTACACCTTTTACACGTAAAGAAAAATTCTAAACAAAGTGATAGACAAAAAGCAAAGAACCAGAATCCCTTAAATTTTTTGGTGACACCAGATTTCGTATTAATAAGCGATAACCTTGCATGCAAAAAATAATGCCAGTGATGATCAACTTACTGAACATTAACGATCCGCGCTTTCAAAACTAAAAATTCTCGTTCAAATATCTCGATTGTTATCTTTCGAGCAAATTCTGAGAAATTCTTAAATGACAATAGCTAATTGTAATCAATCATTGATTTATCGTCTTCTTAACCTTTTAAATTTTTCATGTAATGACATTTATTACAAATAACAAGAATTTGACATTATTTTATTTTCCCTTAGTAGTCAAGGGGTTAAACCACGATGATAGTCTAAGAATGGTCATTTTGGAACTGATCCAAATAAAATTAATCGACTTAAATTAAAATTTTACTTAGGTTTTAAATTAAGAAATCTTAGAAACTAAATAATTTTTTTTTTTTTCGAATGGTAAAGTGGAATACATTGCAGCTATGCTGTCTTAGGGGAGAGTGGGGCATGTTTTGTACACTTATGTACGGATTGAAAGTGTATGTTTCTAAGTAACTGTATGCATTATTCTGAATATCCACTTATAGTCATATAATATGTATTTTTTGCAATTGAGCAAAATTGAAATTTTGTGTACAATTTTAACCCACCGGGGTAAATTTATTTTTATGTATATTCTAAATGGATAGTTACAATTTAACTATTTTTTATTGTTCAACAAAGCTTAAAATCTTTATAAACGAATATTGTAACTAGAAAAAATTCAAAACTTTCATTACTTAATCCATTGTTTGATATACTAAAGTTATTAGAATTCCAAATTCTTATAAAAATTTTTGAGAAAATCGAAAGAAGTCTGCTAATAAAAAGGACACGGGCCCATAGACCATATTGCTTAAAATTTTGTCGAAAATTAGATTTTGTTTATGTCTTTAACCCTTTAACATAAACAACACCCGAAACCGTATAGTTGTGACCTGCGTTGGTGTTAGTAAATCATGGTTTCTACGTCATTTTCTTAAACGCTGAATTAAAATATTAATAATTTTATTTTTCATGCATACTCAGTAACGTATGATCAATTATTTAAGTGCTTTTTCAGCTTAGAAAGTAAAAAATTAGGAGGGCAATCGAACAAAATAGATTTTAAGACGTTACTACTACTAATGCACGATTCACGTTAAAGGGTTAATATGCTTGATTAACAAGCCTGAACAAAAACTTGGGCTCTAGATAATTGTATTGTACCAATTTACCTCGTGTACAAATTAGCCCCACTCTTCCCTACTTGAAAAAAAATTGTATCATCTACAGTTTATAATAAATTTTTTTTTATATTCTTTTATAAAGACTTTGCGTTGAGTTTTCCATTTAATTTCTTGTTTAGACTAAAAAAATTTCTAAAATTTTTACCTATCCATGGTGGTTCAACCCCTTACTACTTAATACTGTACATGCATTACATTCACTCTAAAATTATACTATTCGTTTTTTTTATAAATTATTAGGTTAAATTGTTAGCTTGTAAGAAGGATGACATTTTTTCGTTTTTATAAAGTAATTCACTGGCAAAGTTTGTAACCAAGGATACTGTTAAATGAATTTGATCGAAGAAATAATATCAACGATACATCAACAGTTTCCAATAAATAAGGTAATTTATTGAAGTTTCAATAAATCAACATATCTACTTATTTGACTACAGAAAATAAATTTATGAAAACTTCAATAAAACACCTGAATAAAAATAGAAACACCTTATAAGCAGTCAGAAAACGCAAAGAATACCCAATTTATAAATATTGAAAAGCAATATTTACAAATTCGTGCAACACGTGGAGAATCGTGAAGAACTATGCCACGGTACGAAACTATTTAGAAATACAATTACATTAAATTGAAAAGTCAGATCAGTGTTGCAATAATTTAATATTGTCTTTTTCAATCATTATAATGTACAACATAGTTTCAAATAATCATTATTTAAATAAATGTAATTTAGAAATTGCCATAAAATTTTGTTATTGCAGTACTGAAGTAACTAAATAATATTCTATCTACCTTACTTATTTGGTGCAAAAGTGAGTTATAATAAAGCATAATTTATTTATTACAATGAACTCTTAAATACTTTGTTGTTGGAAACAATAACCGAGTAAATTTAAATTCTTAATTGCTGAATGTTATCTACTAATAAAAAGACGTAACAGCACAATTGACTAGAAACAAATCAATACTTAATGTATGTTGTGATATATATTTTTATAATTTAAAGTTTTATTTTCATGACGCTATTTCAAGTAATACAAAAGTTTAATGCTCCTTATAAAATTGTTGTTTCTCTTGTAATAATTTAGAAAAGTAGCAATAAAGTTTCACTTTCACACGTTTTAAAGTTAGAATGAAAACTGTTATTTCCATCATTCATATCGTAAATAGACTTACACCATCACCATTAACAATCAATATTTCCCAGACCGTTTCCACACTTTTAACGGATATTCAATACAAACTACGACTAAAAACTAGCCTAATGTGTATGGTAAAAATGAATTTTATTTAAGCAAAGGTGATGAAATGTAATGAGTATGAAAAATTTGTTTATTTTTTTGCCTGTGAAAAAATAGGATGCTCACCAACACACTGTATTTGATGACTGACTCATTAACTATCGAAAAAATAGTTAAGGGGCTCCTCCAGTGATTTTATCCAAAAATTTAATAAAGCTGCTATTTTTAGGATTCGATTTAAGATTTAAAATTTTTTAGAGATTTGGATTATTTGTGGGGCATATAAATTATTATTTTATATGCTAAAAGTACCTAAACTGCCCTTCGATGAATGATTTCTTCGAAGACCTCATTTTAATTTAAAATGAGGTATACGCATAGCACAATTATGAATTTTATTGAAACTGGGCTTAAAAGACTTTGAACATAAGAAATATAAGTCGGATTTCATTTAAATATAATTTCATTATTTAAATATTAATTTTATTATTTATTTAAAAAAAGTTCAAAATTTTATTGCAAAATTAAAATTTAATGATATGGTAATAAAATTTCGTCTTAATGAAATTCGACTTAAATTTCTTATGTTAGAAGAAGTCTTTTTAGCACAGTTTTAAAAAAAATCATAATTGTGCTATGTGTATACAGTTACCTATATATAGTTTAGGTACTTTTAGCATATAGAATAATTTTTATGCTCCGCAAGTAATCCAAATCTGCAAAAAAATTTAAATTTAAATTTAAACCAAATCCTAAAAATAGTAGCTATAAGTAGTAGTGATATCCGGATTAAGTCAGACAAACCGGTTACACTTCATTAAAAATTGTTTTCTGATTTCTTACTTAATTAGAAAATGTATTTCTCAAATCCATCGTTCTCGTTGTATTTTACAATCTACTAGTCTATATAATTTTTAGATTCATATAAATAATGATGAGCATCCAACTTTCTTTAGAAGCTTCGTCTTATTAAGGTGCTCTCAAATCAGGAATTGCTTAACTCAATAATGTATATACATTGAAAACAATTGGGCATGGTAGCAAAACTAGGATCTCTGGTTAACTGATTTTTTTTTTCTAGAGCTAGCTTTTAAGTAAAAATTATTGATATGTTTCTTTTATTATATTATAATTCAAAGATATCATTGCTTATTCAAAATTTTCAGAAATTAAAAGTTAAACGATATTTACATGAATATTTTTCTGAATATACTTTTAACGCTTCCATAAATTAATTTACTTTAAATATTTTGTTTTTATGAGTTCGAAAATAATTTTTATCCAATACTTGACACAAAAACTTCCAAATTAGGTTTATTTTGAAAAATTGTAACCAATAAGACCATCTTAGAGTTTAAAGCATTTTTCTACTTAAAAAAAGTCGTAACTGTGTCTCGACTTAAAATAAGATACAGTTCCAGAAATTTCAATGAATCTAGCGCGCCAAGGACTTCAACCTAGCCACCGTAATTTGTCCGACACCATAAAAAGACGAGAGCCCGGCTAATTAGCTGTGTTTCAGAGAGATAGAGAGCGCTTCATGGAATAAATAGGTATAAGCAACTCACTTGGATTTAGGTGGCATTTCACCGACGGCTGCCGATGCGTTACCGCGGTGCGTCAGTCTCACGCTGACCCTTCGCTCCTGGCCGACTGCGCCCGGCACTGAAAGACATCATCAGAAATATCGTGTGAGACGACGACAGAGCTTTCGCTTCGTTCGTTCTTGCATGCCCGAGAGGCATTAAACGGAAAAAAAAGAGAGCGCACACTTTTATTTGTTTTTTCTTCCTTTTTTTTTGCAAAGATTTCCTCGCTGAATTATCCGTGTACGTTGCTTGCAAATATAAATGTTCCTTCTTTTTTTGTTGCTATGTTTATGATAATGATAAATGTAACACATACTCGATAAGTCAGTAAGAATACCTTTTTTATTGTTAATTATTTGTGTAAGCAATTGGGTATTTTAAAATCGCAACGTCTGTACCTATTTATAAGCGTATTCTTTCTTAAAGATTAGTTTTCAAAATTCACGGTAGCTGTTGCTTTAGAGTGTATAAATTAATATGTTACTCTTATAGCAGAGAAATTTTGTGATAAAACGAGTTCATTGTACATGTACAAATTTAAAAATAATTTGACAATCAATAGACAGATAGCAATCTAATACAACACATTATCGTACAACAATATGCGATACTGAAAATACATAAGAACATCTATATAGATACGATATGTTATTAAAGCTTTTTATAAATTAATCATCAGACTTTATATCGTCTACAAAACATAACAGCAAAATTTCTCTCTAGGTGTACGATAGTTTGAAAAGTTTTACAAGAACCAAGAAAATACCCAATTTCGAATTTGTTTATAAAAGTTTTCATAAGAGGGAAGAATCATTGAAAATTAAAAGTTACTTGTGAAGCATTTATGGCGATTAGATATATGTGTGGATTTGAAATATCTCAAAGCTTTATTGATATTTGCAAATATGCTCATTTGCTCATAAAAACGTAAAATTCCAAACACAACATATTTAAAAACCATACAGTATTTTTTATGACAAACGAGAAAAACAAAGTATGTAACAAAAGAAAAGAAAAAAACAGAAGTGTTACTAAGGACACTCAAAAGTATAAAGACAGTGCTGAAAATACGTTGTATATTATACCCACCGTAATTTACCCCACACCACTTAAAAATGCAATAATGTTGGCACTAGCGTGTAACGAGCTTCCGTTGCTGACATTATAAATGTATCATTAACTTGATGTACATTCTAACTCCAAATAATTTAGCTTTCACTTTTTCTTTAGATAATAAAATAAAATAAAATTATTTGTCTCGTCGTCCCACAACACAAGATCATTACAATTAAAGTATTATCTTGTAACAATATATAAAATGTAAAATAAATGATAAATTTACTATTCCATCCTGGAATTTTGTTGAATATATAAAAATTCTTATTTTACGAGTGCAATTAAAAAATTGTACAGATAGGATAAGTTTACTTTCTTCTACAAATCTTACATTATGTGGACGACGGCAAGGACGATCTTTCACGCTTGGCCATTGAAATGGAAAAATTAAAACGAAACAATGCATAATAGAAGTCGTAACCGAAAAAAGCTGGACAGTAAATGTTAATGCAAAAATGAGGCGCCGCTGTATGAGACAGATGTACAAATATATACGATGCGATACAAAACAGCGATATTATAACAATAAAGTTGCAGTACAAATATAAACAGCAGTAATGAGATTATAAAATAAAAACAAGTCGGCCTCCGGTTCGTCCAAGATTCTTCATCGCGAATGAACCGATCGTTCGTAACGTAATAAAACACCATATGATGTGCACGATAATACCGTTAGAAGAAAAAAAAGAAATGAAAAAAAGTAACGAAATCAAGACAAACATATAATATGTACAACAGAATCTTGAAGGAACCGGCCGGGCCTTAATACAAATCGCGAGGGTTTTTCCATTCAAGCCAAGTGAGAGAGAAAATTTTGATACTTCGGGATCCGAAAGTGCATTAAAACGAGTGGTGTGAATAAATAAAAAAAGGCCAGTCCTTGAATGGAAAAACATTTATTTCTACTTTCTTCTCAGCATCATTATATAGAACAGGCTATATTTTTGTTTTACGTGATTACAATAGATGTGTGGCACAAAGAAGAATGCGTATCAGGGGAGGAAAAAAATCATTAAAAATGGTAAAGTTAAGTAGAGGAGAAATTAAACAAATGAAATAAAAAAACCAAAAGAAAATAAAATGAACAACGTAATAATACGTGTACGTAGGAGGCGAGCAGGTCACGATGACAGTCTTTCGAATCGACGACAATAGACCAACACAAGCCAACCCTGAAATATATGAGTTTCTCCTCTGGAAAGCCTGGACGCGCGCGTTTCGAACGAGCCACCCGCGCTTTTCCATTAAGTAGTAGTATATATAGACTTATACAAAAATATCGGTATATGCATACGTTCATATAAATCTCTAAAGTTAAATCGTTTCTTACCCCTACGCAGTGAACGTTAGTCGTTCGATATGACACATGATTCTTATCTTAAAAAGTAGTGTGATGAAATGAAAGGACGTCGGTCGTTCGAAACGCGGACGTCCGGCCTTCGGCCGTGTAACTTCATTCAGACATCGAAGGATATGTGCGTGCGTGCGTGCGTGCGTATACGCGCGAGCGAGACGACAAAAGCTCAAAGAGAAACTAGAAAAAAGAGTCTTCAATGAAGTGTTAGAAAAAAATCGCGATAATCGTAAAAGGAGCGTGCGTGTGTGACTATTGTCTCTCTATCTAAACTTTGGTAAAAATTGAACCTCCATCTTTCCTTCTTTCGCAAACTCTCGTCTAGCTTCGTGTGTGCTTTCTCTTCGTGCGCGTTGTCTCTCTCGGCTCGCGATTAAAAATTCGGCTCTCTCACACACTCTCTGTTAAAGATATATAGTGCATTTTTGTTCCTGTATACATTCACAGAAGAAACATAGAAATTAAAGCCCGACTGTACAAAAACGAGCGCCGATTCGTGTGAAAAATTAAGAACAAGAGGTTAAAAAAGGTTTTGTTCAGTTTGTGCGAGCGACTGATCAATGAAACGCGTGCGATTGATGATATGATTGTCCGAACTGGGCAAGACGTTAACTCAAAACTATCGAGAAAATTATATGAATGTTATTGTGAATTGATGAAAATTATGAAAAATATGCCTCATTGTTCGTGATTTTGATTAATTCTTGCCGAATTCAGAGGCGTGCAATTAAAGATGAAAAATTTCATGAAATCTTAGGTGCGAAAACATTTATTTTGTTTTGCAAAAGTAAACGAATAATGCATGAATGCTTCATAAAAACAAAGTATACTAGCAGTCAATAAAAGCGCAAAAACTTACATACAACTCTTCGAAAGTTAAAAAGGATTTTTAAAAGAACAGACCAATTAATGAGATCAGAGTCATGTTATCTTAAAAGCAATTGTGTGTATAATTAAATAATAGAAGAGACATTAAAATAAAACTGGGATTAAAAATTGCATTGTCCTCGCGTTCATCAGTCTATCATAGTTTACAGTCAGTCTGTAATAATCGATTTAAGAGCTACACGGTGTATAATTGACTGAGTGGCAGTGACGTGTTCGGAAGTGAGTTTAAAAAAGAAAACACAAACAATAAAGTGTCGTGCTCTCCGCGACAACCTTCCAAGAAAATCGCTTTCCTCGAGAGGAGAGCTTTGATCGCGCAGTCACGCCAAGCTCGTCGATCAATCGACTAAGGCCACCACTGCTGGCACCGAGACGAGGTGTGCGAACCTCGCGCGCGCACGCTCAGAGCAAAATAGGCAATATCCTTACTCATCGAAGCACGAAAACAAACAAGCAAACGAAATGTCTCTTTTCGCGCGCACGCTCCTCGCACGCCTCGTCTAGGTGTCTTTATGTTTTCTCTCCTACTTCGGCCGGCGACTTGCGCGCTTTCTCTCGTATATAACTTTACAACATCGCGAGAAAAAAAAAGAAGAAGAATATGTGCGGATGACGAGTCGCGAGCCTCACGCAGACGTAACAATAAAACATAAACTAATATTACAACTAATCGCCTAACGCAGGAAATGAAAACCATGAAGTTGTAAGAATTAATCGTAAAAGTAAATATCGTATATGATAACTTGCAGCTTATATATAGAAAGTAAAATGATTAGAGTTAGTCGGAGTGTGTAGCCTTAGTTGGGACATCACAAAACGGTCGGTGATCGTTGAGAGGTGTGCGGTACGCGGTATACATTCCCGCTGCTCAAGTAGTGCACAGCTCAGATGCAGATGCAAACGAAGATGTCGAGCAGTATGCCCTTGATGATGTCGAGCTTGCCCTGGGGCTTCGAGTGTCCGAGCGAGTCGCTCGAGTTGGTGCTGTGGCTCAGTGCGTCCAGGTCGACTTTCTTGATCCAACCGAGGCAGCGCTCCCAGCTCTCGGCGCACTCTCCCTGCGGCTGCTGCTGCTGCTGCTGCTGCTGGGTCTGATTCTTCTCCTGCTGATTCTGCTGCTTCTGGAGCCTGCCGAGCTGGCTGATAGAGTAGCCGATCTCCAGACTGTCCTTGTTGCCCCCGCTGTTGGTGGTAGTGGTCAAGCTCGGCTCGGGCAGCAGCAGCAGGCAGGGCGTCTGCGAGTCAGCGGCTTCGTCCTCCTCGCAATTGCTGGGCCGCAGCTGGTGTTGCTGGTGCTGCTGGTGCTGCTGGTGCTGCTGCTGCCAGGCAGGCCGCTCAGCCTGGCTCGAAGCTCGGCCAAAAAAATCGAGCTCCTTCCTGGTGGCGGAGGGGCCGGTGGGCCGCAGCGTCTCCTCCTCGTCGCGCTTAGGGAGCTGCTGCTGGCTCCTGTTGCGATCTTTGGCTAAAAAATGAAAGCTGCGTCCGATCCTCTGGAAGATGCTGGGTCGCGACCTGGCCTCGGCGCCGCTGCTCTTGTTCGCCTTGTGGCCGGCGGCGGTGGTGTTGCTCGAGTCGAGGCTCTTTTGCTTGGCGTGGAAGGGCAGGAGGCCGGTGGGCTGCCGCTCGTCCGGCAGCAGGTCCAGGCTCCTGGCCTCCTTGGCGGCGGCCGCGGCCACGGCGCTCTTGTCGAGGGACTCGAGGCTGCGGTGGCTCTTCTCCTTGCTGCGGAACGAGAGGTTGCGCCGCCTGAGCAGCGACGTCTCCTGCAGGAGCTCGCTGCTGCTCTTGCGGAAGATCTCGCCCTCCTTCTCGGTGAACTCGACGTTGCCGGAGCGCGGCCGCTGCTGCTGCTGCTGCTTCGAGCTGCCGTCGAGGGTCTGTCTCTCGCTGCTGTTGAAGCAGTTCATGGTGCTGCTGGAGGGCGCGGGCAGCGTGGCCGAGGCCTGGGCCGCGTCCCTCTTGACGTACTCGTCGGCGAGACAGAGCCCGAGCTGCAGCTCGCGGTCTAGCTCTTTCTCAGTTTTATGCCCATGAAAAAAATAGCTCTGCTTGTCGTGCTGCCTGGGCTCCGGGTCAGCGGGTCTGCTCTGCTGCTGCTGCTGCTGCTGCTGCTGGTGCTGGTAGCGCTCGGTGGCGCTGCGGCCCGAGCCGTACTCGCGATGTCCCAGGCTAAGGCTAGCGAGCTCGAGGGTGCGCGGATCGAGAGCCCGAGCGCCGGCGGCGGCGACGGCGGCGGTGGCCGACTTGAAGGTGCTAAAGTTACAGGGACCGGGGGCGTTGGCGGCCCCCGGGGTTACGCTCGCGCCCGCGGTATTAACGAGGTTCGCTTGCTGCTGGTGCTGGTCTTGCCGGTACAATTGTTGTATTTTACCTTGGAGCTCGCTCTTGTCCTGATTGTTGTCGGGGCCAAGTTGGTCGCCGCGCGCCTCCATGCTGTCGAACTTGTTCTGCTGCTGCTGCTGCTGCTGTCTGCGGCCCGAGGTGCCGCCGACTCCGCCGCTGCCGACGACCGTCGTCGAGCCCACCACACCGGCTCCCGATGCGTTCGCCAGGCACTGGCGCGTGTACGGCCTGAAACTTGCGAGGTCAGCTCACTTACGACCTTCTCTTTCTCTTTCTCTTTCTCTTTCAACTTTTTTCTCGCACTTTTATCTTTTATGCTTTGATTATATATCACACTATGCGTATGCATCAACGGTAACAACAACAACAGACAAAGACAACTCTACTACTGCGGTATGGTTGTATATAATAAATATAGAGTATCAGGCGCGCGCGCGCGAGCTCGATGATGATTAAATAAAATCGTGGGAAAGTTGCTTTTATTTTGCATTTTTACGACTTTGATATGTGTTTACATTTTTACTTTTTCTTTGTATCTAGGCGTAAGCAAGTATCTAATCAAAAGCATATGTACATTTTTTTAAACTACCGAGTAATTATTAATTGTTTGGAGACAGTTTAGTTCACGTTGACTATATTTGATAAAAAGTTCAAGTTTAGAAACTTTGAGAAGAGGCTTTTAAAGTATTTGCGAGTGTACTGCCAAACGGTGGTATAACGCGCTCTGTTAATATTAAAAACCAATTTAACATTTCTTTATGAAACTTACGCGTATAAATTTTGCAGTAATTAAGCCAACCTTCACCAGGCTAGTCCAAGATATGTATAACAAATCTTAATTCAAATTTGCCGAATTTTCGCCGATCTTTAACGGAGCTTATGCCACAGATTGGCAGGTGCCAAACTTAGTCGAACTTTAGTCAAACTGTCTCTAAACGACTCATTTTTACGCGAGCTCTTATGCAAATAAAATGTAAATAGTTTATTTAATAAAACCATGTTTAAGGCATATTTAAAACCATAAAGCTCTCATATCTACAAGCTAGACATTCTATTTCTTTCAATTATATTAGTACCTATCAAAGAATCAAAACGATCTTTATTAATACTGGAAAAATTTTTAAAGTATGATCTAAACATGATTTTATAGAAGAATCTATGGTTTTTAAAATTTTAATAACACTTTTTTCAAACATGTACAGTTTTTTGTTTGGATACTTGCCCATGACTTTTTGTAGTCAAAGGGAGCAGGATACTTTTGATAACAAAAGGATATTCGTTCGTCGTTGATTGTGATGAATGAGTGAGAAACCGTAAACGAAACGAGTGTAAATGCTTTGTCATTATTACAGTCAGAGGCAGTTCATATCCCTTAGGTTTTTTCGATTATCCTGTAGGTGAAAAAAGTCATGAAAAAAATGAAAAATGCTTTTCTGGTATATAAACATGGTTTTATGTCCTTAAATGCTTTGTTACAATACACACAACTTGTGAACACGATTTCTCTATGTTTATAAAAACAACTAGGTTTTAGTTAATAATGGTGAAATCAACGGTCTTGGTTAATGATGTTATGACAAAATCGTTAGAAATATCATTTATCTATACTACAACTCGTCAATTGGAAAACATAGAACAAAAGAAAAACATAGAATACTCTTATAACTTGAATTAGTTCGTGTATACAAATGTAAAGACAAAAAAAAATTTGAAAAAAAAAAGAAATAGAACAAAAGATCAAGTCTGGCGACATAAAGCGAAGATTTTAGCGAATGATGCTCAGTCAGTGCGTGTGATTCTTGGAAAAAGTATATTCCGGGTCCGTCCTTCCGTTGAGAAAGCCAAAAAAGAAAACAAAGTGGAGTGTTTTTTTTTGCAGATACTCATCTCTCGATTGGCACATTACTTTCTAGCTTCTCTATAAACGCGCAGGCATTTTCATTCGGCCGATTCATTGACCCAGGGCGCCCGCCGAGAATAGAGTGCGCTCTCGCACGGCAATAAGATGACCAAACTATTTATAAACACGCAAGGGACGTTCGTTGCAGGGAACGCTCGTCGTGGCTTTCCTGCTGATTTTATTGCATCATCAAGACCTGAGGCGCATCGAGAAAAGCTCCTCCTTCTCCCTCTCTTGCACACACGCACTCACACATACACACAGTCACACATACACACACATACACACTCTCATTCTCGCAATCTCACGGGCATTCGGTCTTTTTCTCCGACGCTCTCTCTCTTTCTCTCTCTCTCTCTCTCTCTCTCTCTCTCTCTCTCTCTCTATCTCTCGCTCTCTAGTGCACTGGCATTTTTACCGCGGGACGAGACGCTGCTGCTGCTGCCGCTGCAATACTGACCTCGATCGGTGCTCCTGGTCGTTGTTGGTCCCCGAGGGCAGCTGGCCGGCCGGATTGTTGGTCGGCTGCGAGTGGGTCGCCGCCTGTTGCACCGACAGCAGGACCGGCTGCCTCGCGTTCCCGAACTTGAGCATGTTCCAGTCGAACACGTAGTCGTACGTGAAGCCCTGACTGTGGAACAGGCTGCGGAATAGGTGTCTGAGGTAGGTGTAGTCGGGCTTGTCCTCGAATCGCAGCTCTTTGCAGTATTTCAGGTACGTCGCGAACTCCACTGCAAGAATTCATCGTTTGGTCTCTTTTCAGTGAGTATTTTACTCGAACGAGCGATTTGAGTTTTGGAGGTGGTCCTCCCTTACCTGGATAATCTTTGCACAGCTCCTCGATGGGCGTGGACATTTTCTTTTCCGAGATGCGCTCGTACTTTTGCCTCTTGGTCGCCGCTTTCAGGCCCTGCCAGGGGAGACTGCCTCGGTTGAAGTACATAAGTACGTATCCCAACGATTCAAGATCGTCTCTTCGCGACTGCTCGACCCCGAGATGTGTGTTTACGCTCGCGTATCTGTTGACAATTCATGGGTGATTGAGTCTCGTTGGTGTGTGTGTGTGTGTGTTGGGCTAAGATAATTAGGATTGCGAAAAGTGCGTTTTACCTCGCGGTACCGGTGAGATTTTTATTTTCCCGGTAAGGTATGTGCTTGTTGGTTCGTCCATCGCGGTATTTTTTCGCCAGTCCAAAGTCTATAATATACACAAGATTGCCTTTCTTTCCCAGCCCCATCAAGAAATTGTCTGGTTTGATATCCCGATGGATGAAATTCCGACCATGTATAAAGTCTGTTCTACTTATCTACAAAATAAACAAATGTCTTAGAATTGAAAATATGTTAAGAAAGAAAGTTGTTGTGAAGAAATAAGCAACACTAAATTGAAAATGTTAATTGTCACTAGTATAATACGATGAGCACAAAAATATTTGTATCAATACTCTTCATGTAGATATGACTTACAAGTGTAGTTATGACGCATCTTTTGAGGTCAATAACTGTGTTAATTAGTGATAATAAGTGAAAGTATGATTTTCAAATAATAAATACTGTATGTATATAAGTATTTCCATAAGTAAATAAGGTTTTGTAAGGTAAAATTAAAACATTATTTATTATTTGTGTTATCTGGATGCAAAATTATATTTTCATATACTTTACCTTAAAGAAAAATTGTTTATGATAATGTTCTTGCTAAATTTGCTGTAGCAGAATATATTTATTTATATTGCCAAAATTAATAATGAATCAAAAAAAAAAGGAATGCAAGCATCTAGTTTACATTTCTAGTCATGTAAAAGTTAAGTACAATAAGACAAATGATTTGTTATTATTTTATATAATCTAATGATTATATCAACATAATTGTTAAATAAAAACATGATGTTATGAATCACCATTGACTTGCGTTGAACAGAAAAAGTCATAAATTGTCAATAAAGTATTTTTTGTACAAAACAAACAGATAATATTAACAGTTATACTGGAAGAAAATAAATAATTTCATTTACATTGAAAATGGTTTGTAATGCAATGAAAATTAATTTTGTGATTTCGACTTTGTGTTACAAAATATGTTGTAAGTAAAATTTAATATTTTTTCAAAATTTAATAGCAAGAGAGGTAGAATGGCTCACTTGGAAGCTGATATGTAGATCATAACTGATAAAATTATACCCGCTCCAAAGCTTAAGTTTTTTTTTGAAGCACTAGTTCCTGACTTTAGTCATGTATACATTTTAAAGTAGAAAGATAACAATGCAACGAGAGCAAACTTACCAGCTGATCAGCGAGCAGCAGAACAGTCTTCAGGGAGAATCGTCGGGAACAGAAATTAAAGAGATCTTCCAACGACGGACCTAGGAGCTCCATTACCATTACATTGTAGTCACCCTCCGATCCACACCATTTTATCGTAGGAATGCCAACTGCACAGATAAACATGAATGTAAAAAATGTTTTAAGACACAATATTACAATTCCCTAAGCATTCTACCCAAAAATACAAATGGTCAATCCAGCTAGTTCTATGAAACAAAGCCTTACAGAAAAGAAACACAATTCAGTACCTATAGTTTGGCATACACTGAAATAAAATCAAACGCTCTATAATCTGCACGATATTTGAAATGCCAAATCAACTCTGTTCTTTTTTGCAAGCAAGTAATATAGAAAAATACATAGAAGAACATTTTAGACAGAACAATCATAATCTGAATTAAACCGATAAGAAACCCGCAGTTTGTTTCCCAAGCGCTCACCTCCAACAACCACCGATATAATCCCCTTCTACGCACATCCATCTTTCTCACCCTAAAACCCAATTCATCCCTAGAGCCAACATCCCAAGTAACGACTCACCTCCACCCTGCATCATCTTGTAGAACCTGGACTCGATGTGCAGCTGGGGATGCCTGGTCTTGATGCATTCCAGCTTGATGGCGACCTCCTCGCCCGTGGATATATTGGTTCCTGCGGGCAAAGCACACAAGCGAACATGGATAACCGGATTCAAGAAGAAGGATCAAAAGAAAAATTGAATCAGGCAAGGGCAAGGAAAAAGAAAAAAGAAAAAAAAACGAACGAGTGCCTAGCCAGAGCAAGACTACTCGTCAAAGTGTCGAGAGCGCGCATACCTAGGTAAATGTCGCCGAAGGAGCCGCTGCCGATCTTGCGGCCGAGCCGGTACTTGTTGCCGACGCGCAGCTCCATCGTCGTCCAGGCGATGACGTCCTACAACGGGGCGACGAGGGCGCGCGCTCGCAGTTCTCAGTTTCCCGGGGGGCGGCGCGCTGCTCCGCTTCGGCTGCTGCGCCAAGGGCTCTCTCTCTCTCTCTCTCTCGGCGCCGCGGGTTAGGCGAGGCCGCGAGGGGGAGCCTGAACCTCCATCTCGAGGGGGTCGCCTCCTGCTGCTGTTTCTCGCGCGTCGGGGCTACGGCTGCCTCTCTCCCTCTCTCTCTTGTGTGCGTGTGCGTGCGAGTGCGTGCGCGTGTGTGTGTGTGCGCGCGCGAGTCCCTCGAGCAGGATTCCTGGGGCGCTATCTTGCAGCTGCAGCTCCGGTTTGTTTTCTCCTCGCGGCAGCGCGCGACGATCGGCCGCACGCACTCTCGGGAAGGAGGCTAGCTACACGCACTTCTCGAACCTCGGACTCTCGACTCGCTATCTCTCTCTCTCTCGCTCGCTCGCTCAGGGGGGATCGCACTTGCACAGCAGCGCGAGAGCGAGCTGCGAGGAGCGATCGCACAGCCAGAGAGAGGAACGAGGACGGAGGTGGCGCTGCTGTGCTGTGCCGTGCAGCCAGCCAGCCAGCCAGCCAATCCTCGGATGTGTGTGTATAGGTATATATATTGTACTTTCTCGCTCTTTTCCGTACGTCCGCGACTCCGGATTGTCCGAGGAGCGATCGCCCTGCGCGCGCGAGAGCCGTTCTGTTGCTGCCGTTGCGTTTCGTTATTATTCGTTCGGCTCGCGCTCGCTTATGACACACACACAAGACACTCCGATGACACATACACGCGCACGCACACAGGGATATAGCAGGCGAGTCTTTGGCCGCGCGAGTTTAGGCTTTTCTATGTGTCACCCTGTTGCCAGATCTCGCGCGGCCTCTCTCTCTCTCTCTCTCTCTCTCTATTTCTATCTCTCTCTCTATCGCGCTCTCCCTCCCTCTCTCTCTCTCTCTCTATCTATCTTTCTCTTCGTCTTCTCCCTTTCTCTTTCTCTCTGCTCCCCTCTTGAGTTCGGCCAATTAAAAATTGGACTTTACATCATCGAGCGCGCACTCTCTCTCTCTCTCTCTGCTCCGAAGTACTCGATCGCGCACCTTTGTTTACCCTTTCAGGTGTTTTCCTCTTTCGACTGTCGTGTTGTCCGTAGCTTCTTTCTTTTGTCTCTCACTTCGCGCATATCTTTGAAATTACTTCTGTTGCTGCTGCTGCTATAATGACGATCAGATGTCGAATGTACGCCGAGAAATGACTCTTCGTACTCTTGTTATTGAATTTTATTATTGTTGATGAAAATAGTACGATGCTTATCTGATTGTAGAAAGGAAATATTATTACGATTTCATAAACTTGAAAAGTTCTTCAAAATAATGTTTTTGAACTTCTTGAACACAAAACTAAGATAAATCTGCTATATATTTAAAGTACATGCAATATATATAGCCTAAAAGTAATTACCGTGGCCTTCCGCCATCGAAAACTTAAGACAATTGTGAATTTATTAGTCACAACATTTATGGTTTAATTATATCTAACATATTAGACTTTGAAGTACATTATGCGTACAAGATGATCTCATTTTTTCAGAAGTTTTTTTTTTACTTCTCTGTCTGCTTATAGGGAAGGGCGATTTTACTCAATTCTTTTAAAAGTACTCCATTCTTTTTTCAAAGAATCGATTATTATATCGATTTTTTTGAAGGTCGATTCTTGAAGAATCGATTCTTTTTTGTCAGGGAGTATCTGTATGAGTGTACGTCTCCATCCGTGTTCTGCCGTGTACCGTGCACGTGTGCTGACCAATCAGCGTAAGCTCTGTATCGAAACTCAACGTTGATTGGCCAGCACACGTGCACGGTACATGGCGGAACACGGTTGTAGACATACCCTTAGGGACTACTTGTAGACTGTGGCGCTGTTTGGCTGTTGCTAGAAAATTGACCAATCAGCACCACAGTCTACAAGTAGTAACGCACAGCACAGCAGAGCACTTATGTGAACAATCCCTTAGGCTGGTTCTACAACAGCGTGTTTATGCGTGTTTGAGGGTGTTCAAGCGTGTTTGTGCCAGATGGAATATCTAGTAATTTTCTAAAATACCAACTATAGAAAAGAAAGAGCTAAAAGGGAGAAAATTCATCGTTCTGTTCTGCTTCTTTTTTCTTTCTAGTATTTTTAGTATATTTAGTTAGTATTTTAGAAAATTACTAGATATTCCATCCGGCACAAATAGTCTCGAACATCCTCAAACACGAGTAAACACCCTGTTGTAGAACCAGCCTTAAGTACTACCTTTCGTTCTGTTGTGCTGTGTTGTTCTATATGTTCTACGTTACGACTTGTAGCTTGATTCGCTGAGGCAGGGCCTACAACAAGCGTTTTTGTCACGTTTGACTCGCGTTCCAGCCGGAAAGACGAGCTACTGAAATTGACTATTTTTCACTAGTATCAACTGTAAATACATGATTATACTATGATTAATACAAAAATAACAGGTATTTTTATAATCATACAAGTTGGTACCAGGGAAAAATGGACGATTTCACTAGCTTTATCTTTCCGGTTCAAATGCGAGTCAAACGTGACAAAAACGCTTGTTATAGGCCCTGCCTTGGTTAATTCTTAACTAGCTCGCAATGCGGTCTGCGGCTGCGGTATGCAAACTGCGGAACTCGTTCAAGTATGGATATCTGATTTTAAAACATTGCCATTTAAAACAGACTAAAATCATTCCGAATTTTTTACTGTCTGATTTTGTATTCAAATTTTGAGATTTCAGAATTAGTAGCTTTAAAATTTCAGCTCATTGGATATAATAATCTATTAAGGTATTTAAGGTTTGATATTTCCTTAAGTTTTTCAAATTTTGGAACGTTGATGATATTTTTTGTACGTAATCCGTGAGCATATAATAAACATATATTATAAATAATAAATAAACTCTTAAGAGATTAAAATACATGATTTTGGACAAAAACCGATCTTTTAATATTTTTATACTAATTTCTAACCTTCTTTTAATTTTTCTTCAAGCTGTTTTAATTTTTTTAAGGGCGTTCACCGATTAATCGATTTATTATATATTTGCTTTAAACGTTAACAGAATGTTATTAATAGTATTATCTATGCACCAGCAAAACTGTAAGAACCATACCGGTACCAAAATGTAAATAAACTACAGTGAACCGTCCCCATTCAAAGATATGGCTAAGTAAACATTATTACCTGTGTTATTAGCATGTTTATATTGTGGTACAATTTGTAGAAAAGTTTATACAGCACTTTAGTTTTCTGACTTATTTCAAAACTTTTAGGTCGCTTTTAATATTTTATCATTTTAATATATGAATTGAAGACATTAAGTTATAAGTAATGTCATTTAATGATGATTTGAAATATAAATTAACTTTTTAGTCTTATTGTCACCGGCGAACAACCTAAATATTTTCGTTTTTGTCTAAAATTCAATGTTTCTTAAAGTTGTGTGACATAGAAAGTTACATAAGTGTGCCCTAAGCAAGGCTGAATGTCAGTAAAAGTCAAAACCCTACCCTGGTAGCACAGTCTGACGATCTCGCGATTGCGCCGAAAGTGCACGGTATGCCGCAATCGTCGTACGCAATTCGAGCGCAATTTTGCTGCACTCACGAGTGCATTATTTAATCCCCCTTAGTCGCACTTGTCGGCTGCACTTCTGCTGCAATCCTGCCGCACTCGTCTGCCGCAATCGTCGTGCAGCAGCAACGAAGTCGAATTGTGAAGCAGACCGCATGTCGGCTGCTGTAATTTTTGTGATTGCACCCACGACTGCAGCAGAATTGCGGCGAAATTGCGATGCTTTTGTTACCAGGGTATGTCAGTGGTAGACAAAAAAATGTATCCCATAAAATAATAAAGGAAACATAAATAATTTCGAACTAACTTTTATTTAATTATTACTACTATTTTACTTTAAAGTCATTTTTCTCAATTCTTTATTTTCATAACTTTTAGTTGCTTTTTGCGCACTAGATTCTTTTCTTATGTTTTAAGTGTATGATAATCTAGTTTTTATATACATTTTTTATAAAGGTCCGATTTCATGCAGCGAATTATTCAAGCAATATTTTATAATAAAATTAAAAAAAATTGAATTATTCATGTTCACATAGTCTATAACTTTGGCCAATAATTTGTATATACGTATAACTTCGATTCGATCAGTCTGACTCTTAAAAAACTTACTGTAGAGCAAGAAATATACAAGTAAGTTATAACTTTTGATAAAATGTTTTAATTTACTGAGAAAAATAGGTATTATATGATGAACAATTTATCCTCATCTTCGAATATATAATCAATTTATGTAGGTCCCCTTAAACAATGTAATAATGATAAAATTTAACAAAGTTATAAAAATGTAAATAGGGGGGAGTGGGGCAAAATAGTCAGTTTGCGGGGTAAAATAGACTTTTGGATATTAAAAATATATAAATCAATAGTGGGGCAAAATAGTCACTTTATTTTTTTTTCGATGCTGGTTTATTTTAATCTTATTTTCACTTTATAAACATTAACTTTATACATCTGTGTGTTAATAAAAAAATTTTGGACTTTCAACAAAGCCTGCTTTTATTGAACAAGCCAAGTGTCAGTTTTGCCCCGTTTCTATCTTACCCCTCTCTCCCCTATTTTAATTTATATGTAAAATAAAAAACTTTAAACGGATTATTCTTGAATACATTTTTACTGCTTTAAAATATTCCAGGTATCTGCCCTCTGGTGTCACAATCTTGAAACATATTCTTTTCACCTCTTGATTAGCCAAACAACAAAAAAACATTCTATAATTTTTCGTTAGTCTAGAAGCTTATGCTAAGCATTGTAATTTATTTATTTTTAATGCACATATAGGATTATTACTGCCCTTACCTAGATAGCGCGTTGTTAGTCCGATCTCCACCAAAGCATCAAATAAAGCATTTTGTTTAAGGGAATGTGAAAGAGTTCAGTACGCATTGCTTACCACGGAAAATTTTCAAAACTGTTTTCCGGCTGCAACTAACCGAATCTTTTGAAATGTAAACTAGACAATGCTTATACAAATTCGAAGGGCATAGTAAACCGCTTTTTCTAAAAATCTTGTTCAATCTGGAGAACACGACTGCACCTATTGGGGACTTACCTTCAAGTGCGCACCTAAGTATTTGTGGTTGTAGACATAGCCAATTCGCCATGTTAAGCTAATGTAATGCGCCCCTGGTGGAAAAACTTCAAAGCTTGCGAGACGCCCCCAAATCTTAAACATGTATTGCCAGATATGTTTAAAAATATTACTGAAGAGTTCAGTAACTGACAAAGACGTACTATGTGAGAGAAGATAATATTTTGAGAGCAAATTAATCATTGGTTTGAATTGTAAACGAATTATTATATATAATACATTTAGCAATTAGCGAATTTACACTACAATATATTTCTGTGGCGAACCGGAAAAACGACAAGTTCATTTTTCGTGTTTTCGAGATATTAACGTTTTAATGTTTGCACTGATATGCCTGAGCGAAACATCAGAGATATGCAGCCAAAATTATATTTGTTAAATAATATATTTGATACATAAAGGTTTGCTCATGAAGGAAAATTAGGTCTAGGTGCTGTCCTCTGCGGCTTTCAATGTCTACGTGCATATTGTACTTGAGTACAGTGCCTAGGTCACCCAGAGCTCTCAGAAATGAGGTCCAGCTAGGTGACGCGTACCGAGAAAGAATGATGTGCACCGTGGAAAGTCAAGTCTAGCTTGTGCGCTTAGAGGCTTTCGATGTCTACGTAGATATTTTCTGTGAATACGGCGTGCGTACCACCCGGGGATTTTGGTGAAGAGGTCCTACAAAGAATCAACTACAAAGAATCAAGTCTAGATGTTGCGTTACGAGGCTTTTGATGGCTACGTGCATATCGTACCCGAGTACAGTGCCTAGGTCACCCGGAGCTCTCAGAGATGAGGTCCAGCTAGGTGACGCGTACCGAGAAAGAATGATGTGCACCATGGAAAGTCAAGTCTAGCTTGTGCGCTTAAAGACTTTCGATGTCTACGTGCATATTGTACCCAAGTACAGTACCTAGGTCACCCGGAACTCTCGGAGATAAGGTTTAGGTGTCACGCACGAGAATAAATGATGTGCACCAAGGAAAATTAAGTCTAGCTTGTGCGTTTCGAGGCTTTTGAGGTCTATGTAGTAGGCATTCTTTTCGAATGCGACGTGTATACCACCCGGGACTCTCCGAGAAGAGGTTCAGGTGTTCCTCTTATGTTATGCACTGCCAAAAATCAAGTCACTACGAGGCTTTTGATGTCGATTGTTATTCACGTTTAATATTTTTTAAATATTTGAAAGTATCTGAAAGATTTCGTGAATGTTGCATGAAATATTTCTAAAATATTATGCGAAATGTTTTGGTGACACAACCCGAAAGCTCTATTCACATTACTAGCAACAATATTCCACGAAATATTGATAAAACCTTTTAGAAATATTTCTTGTACGATTTATAGTGCATTGATTTATTATTATTATTTAACATTATTAGATAATATACATTACAGACATGTGACATATTTTATGATTAAAACTATTTTATTAAAATATCTGAAAAAATAAGAGAATTAAAAAATCTCGAACTGCTGCGTAAGACTCTAGCTCTGTAACCACTCCGCCTCAGTGGAACATTAAAATGCTTTAAAGAAATTTTACTCATATTTTACAAGTAATAGTTACAATGATCACTCCGTGTAGTATATTATATTATTTTGTATCATATTTGGATATTATCAAAATAAATCTTGCATAATTTATAAATAATCGGTATATTTAAAAAAAATTAAATATACATAAATTTTTTTATTTAGAAAACATTATTACATAAATTTTAAATTATTATATATTTATCATTGTAATAAATATAATTTTAATAGTTTTATAAACGTTTTTATTTTCACTTCGATGAGTAAAAATCTGTTCTAATATATTAAATTATGCAACAATAATTAATAAACATGTAGTAAGAAGATAAATTGCTATAGCTTTTGATTTTAGATATGACGTTTGTTTCCTCCTGGAGGAAGTATTACAATAGTTTTTCCTATTAAAACGTATTGAAAAAACATATTATAGAAATTAAGCGTATTGAAGGAAAGATGTATTACATTTAGAAAATCAATCTAAGAGAGTACTATCAGTACTCCGTGAGTCAAATGCGTGTTTGGTCGTTTTTGACTTCCTTGGTAGGCCAAATCGTATGCTTAAATGGTTAAGAGGTAACACCACTCTAGCGGCCCGAAAAAATGCCTAATTTGTACGATTTTTTACAACAGTAGGAAAGAAGGGATCAAATTTCTTTTTTGAGGGTTTACTAAACATATATCGAGGTACAAAAATATATATTTTTTTACATTTAAATACAAAATGGTGGCTATACAGCAAATTTCGTGAGAAGCCGTTTTCTCAAACCTCCAAACGGGAGAACACTTTTCTCGGAAAGTATGAGACCTGTAACAAAATACCAAAGAAATTCTTAATCTATATAACGTTAACTTTGGAAGTACGTAGGGTTTTTTTTATTTCAATTTTTGTAGAAATGGCGCACTTCTGAAAAAAGTCGATTTTACTCGAAATAAAAACAATGTAAATTGTTTATAAAAAAAATTTACATTCAATCGTAAAACGGCTACGTACCTCTTTAGAGAATCTATTTGTGAAGCTACAGTAAAAATTGCAATCCAATTCATGCAATAGTTTACGAGTAATCTGTTCTCCCAGTTTGAAAAAGGTTTCTCACGAGATTCGCTGTATAGCCGCCATTTTGTATTTAAATGTAAAAAAATATATATTTTTGAACCTCAATATATGTTTGGTAATCCTTCAAAAAATAAATTTGATCCCTTCTTTCTACTCTTGTAAAAAATCGTACAATTTAGGCATTTTTTCGGGCCGCTAGAGTGGTGCTACCTCTTAAGTGAGCGTGAAAAATTTTATTCGATTGCTTATATTAGCTCTCAAAATTGGTGATTCAACATTTGGATTATTGCATTATATGTATGAAATATTAAATATATATTTTTCAAAGTTTTGTCGAAATCAGAACAGCAGATTTCATGAATTTCATGATTGTAACTGTCAAAACCGTGAGTTCCCATCATAAGATTACGTGTTAAAACGGTAAATATAAAATTCGTATCTTTTTTCTGGGTTGGTCTATCTTTTTAAAAATTTATATCAGACAGTTTTAGGTCAAAACATACTAGTATACAAAATTTAAGAGTTTTCTGAACACTAATCCAAAGATAGATGTAGCATTTATCTAGTTCTATTTGTTATATCGAATAAAAATCCTTGAGGAAGGAAAAATAAAGCTCTTCATATTATTGTTTATTTACCATAAATCACAGAAGCAATATTTTATGAATTGAATTCAAACTTTAAGGAGATCTCCAAAACATAGTTTGGGCTGGAAATATGAAAAACAAGTGCAGAAAATATCAAATCAAAAGTTTAGGTTAATATGTTATTAATACCAATGTTGCCTATAATATCGCTTTTTCCTCACACCTGCACCGAAAGTACCACTTTTTCTCCCGGGCGTCTGGAGAGAAATGTGTGTTTTCGGTGCTGGTGTGAGGAAAAATAGTACACGCACTATGGGAGGTAAAATGGCGACATAGCACGTGTTTGCCACCCGAGCCGAAGGCTTTGGCATTTTATACATGCTCTGGACTCGCCAATTCTTTACCTCCCTAGACGCGTAATATACTATTTTACAAGATTTTATAAATTCTATAATAGAAAGTATATTTAGTCTTAACTTTTGTATTTTCGGTTACACGATTCATAAAAAATTTCTCTTATAATACGGCAAATGAGCGATAACGGAAAAGTCTTTAGTTCTCTACTTTGAATGATATTATGGACAAACAATTCGAAATAAATTAGCCTTATACCTCTTAAAAAATTGTTAAAAAAATATATTTAACACAAAATATTATGAACTAGCTATGTTAAAGAACAAAAATTTAGTTACGCTCATAATGTTTATTGTTGATTTTCTAATTTATCTAAGAATTTGAAAGACCCAAGAAATGTAGACAAATATGTGCATCTATATTCGTCAGAAATACTTACTTGCAGATTCTTATTTTACCAGCTCCACATTTTTATAACTTTTGCATGCTGTGCGGGCTATTTTTAAAAAATTATACTTGATTTCATTAAAACGTTACTAAATATAATATATATTGATATATACGTTATAGAAAAATAAAATTAATATAAATTAGCAATTAAGTTAATTTAACTATATCTGACATTTTTTATTTGTTCAGTATTAACTTTTAAAAAATGTGACACATAAAATATAATAATATTTTGAATATTATTTAATCTATACGAATGTATGAATGAAGCGCTGGGAGACGCTCCGACACCCCAACATAACCCAGGGACGTCGGACGACTCCATGAAAATGGACGTGGAGGGAGAAGATGGGACGCTTTCTTAACCGGGAGACGCTCATTTTCTCTCATTTTATGAATGTCGCGGGGAGGGACAGGGATACTTCTCTTTTCCGTACGGAGATGAATGCGCCGGTTCGAATACGCGTATAAATGAGACGGGTTAGATCTGACGTCCCCTCGGGGGATTTAAAATTATAAATTTTTAAATTTGGTTCAGGTCAAGGCAGCAGCGGTTGTCGAGACGATACTAGAATGATATCACCCAGATGTAATATGATAAACGGTACCAGGGTGGGTTCCGCCAGAAGAGGAAATGGTGGTAGATTTTAGTGGGTCGGTTTGCGATGCAACGGCTGTGTAGTTTTTTCGCGTTTTTGTTTGTTTTATTTTTCGTCCTATATTATACACACGGTGGATGCATCCCCAACCAGCCTCACACTATACTGCTGTGCGGACCCAGTCAGGTGTGACTTAGGTGGCATTTCCTACATATCCTCGAAAAGAAAGATAAAAAATCCGAATAAAATCATTTAATTGAGAAATTATTATTAATTGTTTTTTATTTATTTTGTTTTTTTTATTTATATTATTAGATATTGCTTGCATATTTCTGGAATATTTTCAGATATGGTTCTTCGATCTTTTTTGAACTAGACGAATAATATTTAAGAAATATTTCTCAGCCAGCTACATACATTTATTTTGAAACATTACATTCAAATATTACTGAAATATTTTCTGAATATTTCAAAAAATATTTAGATAATATCTTTCGAAACGATTTCATAGAAATATTTCTGGAATATTTCCAGACATGTTCTGTAACCTTCTCGCCTTTTTCAAGCTATACAAGTAATATTACTTGAAAAATTGCTGTAATGTTTTAAAATTATTACAAACAATATATTTTGAAAGAATTTAAAAATATTTTCTGCAATATTTCGTGAGATTACCGGAAGATTTCTTAAAGTTTTTGAAAAAGATTATATAATGGGTGTCTATGAACATTTCCTAAAATATGGTCGTAAGATTTACTCAATATTGTAATGAAATATGGCATAGCGCGTTTCTTACACATAAAAATTATACACGTAATTATTGTACAATATTTAGCATTGGTCAAATTATATATAGATATATTTGACCAATGCTAAATTGTGCACAATAATTACGTGTACAATTCTTATGTGTAAGAAACGCACTATGCCTGAAATATTTCATATCAATAATTTGAAATAATATAATTAATATTGCAAAAATATTTACGAAAGATTTCATTTGAAATCTCTCTTAAAATATTTCACTGGAATATAAAATAAATAAAATAAAAATAAATGAATAAATAAAAGTAAATAAATAGAATAAAAATATATTTTTATAAAGAGAGGCATAGATGGAGACAAAATGGGGCATAGCGCGCTTCTTACACATAAGAATTATACACGTAATTATTGTACACAATTTAGCATTGGTCAAATTATATATAGATATATTTGACCAATGCTAAATTGTGCACAATAATTACGTGTACAATTCTTATGTGTAAGAAACGCACTATGCCGACAAAATTGTATAAGAATATATGTAAAATAGCTTGTAAATAAGTTTGTAAATATAATTTAAGTCTAGTATATAATAAGATATTATTATAAATGCGACATATATATATTTAATTAATATATAAAAGTAAATAAATAAAATACAATAAATTAATATATAAAGTTAAATATATAAAATAAAAAAATAAAATAGAAAATTAACAATATTCCATGCTGTGTGGGTAAGAACCTCCCGACAAGTTTATTAGAAGGTAAAAGTTCGAAATATAGTTTTTGTAACACATGCACGATTTTCGCGCTTTTTCGTGCATTTCAAGTGGACAAGAAGTGGCCGTTTACCGACCGACGACAAAAGTGTTCTTTACCGTACGCCTGAGCGGGCGGTAATATTATATTACGCATCTAGGGAGGTAAAGGATTGGCGAACCCATAGCACGTGTAAAATGCCACCCGAGACATAGGCGAAGGTGTCAAATAGGTGCTATAGGGTCGCCATTTTACCTCCTATGATGCGTATACTATTTTTTCACCATACCTTGGCCGAAATTACCACATTTCCTCTCGGCTCCGAAACTGAAATGTGTCATTTTCGGTCCGAATATGGTGAAAAATAGTATACGCACCACGCGTAATATGCTATTACCGCCCGCTCGAGCGGGCGGTAAAGACTTTTGAGATCACTACAGCGTACGTTCGTGCGTGCGTGTTACAGCGCACAGTAAAGACTTTTAATTATTAAATTAAAATGAATTAAATTATCTTCTCTTTTATTTACCTGAAAAACTTTAATATACGATAATAATTATTTCATATGTGTATGTATGTATATCTCTATGTGTGTATATATATGTGTGTATGTATATATATATATATATATATATATATATATATATATATATATATATATATATATATATGGGTGTATGTGTGTAGAAATCAATGTACGTGTAGGTATACATATTTCATTTCTTGATAGAACAGGACGACAGTTGCACCGTGTCGAAAAACGGCCACATCTGGTTCCGCTTGATAGACACGTAAAATTGCAAAAATCAATACATGTGTTACAAAAAATACAGTGTGCACCATGGGCGAGAGGCTTTTTCCGCTCTTGTGTGTTTGCAGTACTCGTCTTCGGCTCGTGCTTGCTCGCCTCCGACTCGTACAGCAAATTCACGCGGGCGGTAAAAGCCTATTTCTCGCTCTTGGTACACAATATACTTATGGCTTTCTGCAATATGGACCGAAATATTTTGGAAACGTTTCGGTAAATCTTTTAATCTTTCTGAAAGACATGATCGAAAATCATTGTCGAAACATTTCAATAATATCTCATGGAATATTTTAGGAAATGTTTTTATAATATTTCATGTAAATTTTTAAAAAATGTTGTGTAAAAGTATTAAAAATATTTTCTTAAATTCTATAAAAAAATTTTGTTGCACAAAAATAACCTACAACAAAACGTTTCTAAAATATTTCTGAATTCTTTTCTGAAACGTTTTTCGCTATTATCTTATTCATTTCATGAAATATTTCTGCAAGGTTTTGTACATATTTCATAATATTATTTCAGAAAGGCTTTTGCAAACTTTTTATAATGTTTACACAAACTTACAGTAAGCTTTCTTTGAAATGTTTCCGGGACTGTTTCACTGAAACATTGTGTGCTGTGTGGGATGTTGTACACGAGTAGAGTGCCTAGGCCACCCGCAGCTCTTAGAGATGAGGTCCATGTGACGCGTACAGGGAACAATGATACGCACCGAGAAAAATCAAGTCTAGCTTAATTGTACGCTTCGAGGCTTTTGATGTCTACGTAGACATTCTCTACTAATGCGGCGTGTATACTGCCGAGGGCTCTCGGAGAAGAGGTCCAGATTTTAGGCATTGCAATAAGACTCAAGTCTAGATGTTGCGCTACGAGGCTTTTGATGTCTACGTGCATATTATACTCGAGTACAGTACCTAGGTCACCCGGCGCTCTCGGAAATAAGGTTCAGGTGTCACGCACGAGAATAAATGATGTGCACCAAGGAAAATTAAATCTAGCTTGTGTTTCGAGGCTTTTGAGGTCTATGTAGGCATTCTCTTCGAATACAGCGTGTATAGCACCCGGGTTTCTCGGAGAAGAGATCCAGGTGTTATGTACTACCAAAAATTACGTCAATACGAGGCTTTTGAGGTCACCCGGAGCTCTCAGAGATGAGGTTCAGGCATCACGCACGAGAATAAATGATGTGCACCAAGGAAAATCAAGTCTAGCTTAATTGTGCGCTTCGAGGTCTTTGATGTCTACGTAGACATTTTCTGCGAATACGGCGTGCGTACCACCCGGGGATTTTGGAGAAGAGGTCCTACAAAGAATCAAGTCTAGATGTTGCGTTACGAGGCTTTTGATGTCTACGTGCATATTGTACCCAAGTACAGTACCTAGGTCACCCGGAACTCTCGGAGATAAGGTTAGGTGTCACGCACGAGAATAAATTATGTGCACCAAGGAAAATTAAGTCTAGCTTGTGCGCTTCGAGGCTTTTGATGTCTATGTAGACATTCTCTTCGAATACGGCGTGTATACCACACGGGGCTCTCGGAGATGAGGTCCAGATGTCGCGCACAAGAATTAATTACGTGCACGAAGGAAAATGAAGTCTAATAGCTTGTGCGCTTCAAGGCCTTTGATGTCTTCGTAGACATTCACTTTGAATACGGAGTGTATACCACCCGGGGCTCTCGGAAAAGAGGTCCACGTGTTACGCACTATGAAAAATCAAGTCTATATTCTGCGCTTCGGGGATTCTCATGTAATCGTGTACATTGTCTTCGAGTAAGGTGAGTACCAGCCTGGTCCCTCATAGCGCCATATTCGGAATGTCAATTTATGGATGTCTGTTCTGATAGCACCTAATATTTCAGAATACAGAATTGATTAAACCATACATCGGATATACTTTAATTTTCAAAAATTTTATTAGGAAATATTTTCATAATATTTTTAATGTTTACTTTTTAATTATATTTATAAGATTGAAAGAAATTTAGTATCGTTTAATATACATTTTAATGAAAAAAATCTACACATTGATTTATTTCCCGTGTTATATATATAGATCGTTTATTAATTTTAAATGTTACTCTAAGGTAAATTGGGGACGAGGGATAGAAAAATTCAGCGTTCTTAAAACCAAATACATTGTAAACCATTGACAAATAAATAAAATACGTTACCCTGAATATTGTGAATGCTTATTATGAAACTAAAGTCAGATTTTCGAAATTTAAAGTATTGTATCCTGCCTGCTAATTGAAAATTTGGTTCACGTTTTTGATATTCAAATTTTTAAAACCATTTCTTTTTACCGTATTATTTTGAAAATATGTTAAACCAAACAAATCTAAAAAATAAATACTAAACAAAATGGTTGTATTATAAATACTACCAGTACGAAATGTTTAAAAAAGAAATTCTTTTCAATTACAAAAAAAATATTAAATAATAATATTTATATAAAATCAATCAATTTATAGCATAGGCTAAAGAAATATATCGAAAATTATTCTACAAAACATATGATTCTAAAACTAAATTATAGGTGAAAACGAATTTTAAGTATACTATTCACTACAACTAAATAAAAAAAAATAACGTAAAAATATATAATAAACACAGGAGCGCGCAAAACGGATTCTAGTACACATAAAAAATACTTTTTATATTTCGAGTAACTTTACAAAAGAGTTGAGTTAAATCGTTTTCCGGGAAATGTAGACTTAAGTCGTTATGGGATTTTTTTAAAATTTGATTTTTTATACACGATTAGAAATATACTGCAACATCATATCTATTAGTAACAGTATAAAAACAATTTTTGACTCTCTCTCTCACTCTCGCCCCTCTCTCTTACCACTACCTAGAAAATATGCGGTCGACTGTCGTACCGAGTTACAATAAGCATAATTTGAATATAAACTTGTGCTGGGTGGCGTGTAAGTGGCGTTATGTTATTAGATATCGTTCATTAATTTATTATCAACCTTTATGTTTATATTAGTTATGTTAGTTTATTATTCAAACATTATGAAAAGCAAATATTGTGTAAGTATATACCGTAGTATAGTAAAATGGATTAACATAAATAAAATAAAATCATCTATACGCGCTCTGATCCATGTAAAGATGAATTTAAGTCGTATTTTAATCAAAGATTTTATTAAATCGACTTAAATTATTATGCATTGTGTAGTTTTGTTCTACGTGTATAGCTATATTTTGACAAATTTTGTTATTTTCACGAGAAAAAGAAGTATTTATAATAATGGAATCTAACGTAATTAACCCAATATTAAAGTAAGTGGACTTAAATCGTTTTTTTCGGGAATCATCAGAATTACTTTTTGAAAACCATATATTGTTTTATGTGTATAAACAAATATATACTTTATATAATAACATTTATTTACGTACTAAAATTAAATAAAATCACTTATACAGATGCTGATCGATCCATATACAGATGGACTTAAGTCGTATGTTGGTCAAAGATTTTATTAAATGGACTTAAGTCGTTATATAATGTGCTATTTTCGTCTATGATAGCTATGCTACGGCAATTTTTACCACTTTCGCGTGAATGGGGGCTACTTATAATGGTGAAATCTAGTGTAAATATAACCCGAAATTGAAAACAGTAGACTTAAGGGGGTACCAAAGTCAATTTATAATTCAAATTTCGCGCCAGAAGATTACCGACTGAAAAACAAATATTTTAACTGTAATTAAAGATACAAACTGAATTAACCAATCCTCTTACAAATTTTCAAATGAAAATTTCAATAGCTCGACGAATAAAGTTTGAACGAAGTGTTATAGAGACATTTTTCAAACTTTATTCGTCGAGTTAATTCGGTTTCAATATTTAATTACATCTAAAATAGTTGTTTCTTAGTCGGTAATTCTTTGGCGCGAAATTTGAATTATAATTTGACTTTGGAAACACCTTAGTCGATTTTCCGGTTCGCCACAGGTTTAATGTTTTTACTTTCACAGCCTTTCCTTCTTTCATAAAAAACGTCCTCAAAGCATTTTCTATCCACTTCCTTCGGTTATTTAAAGAAATGTAAAAATTCATGTTTAAAGGCACCAGCGCAGCTACGTTTGAACAACTATTTGGAGACACCTCAGAGTTTCAAATTTTGTCCACCAGAAGCGCGCCACTTGTCGCTTAACATAGCGATTATTGTGCTGAGCTCCTTTCGTTGGTCGTCGCGCCCGCCCGACGCTGAGCCTTCTCCTTTTGGTTTCCGGCGTGCATTGCGTTTGAGGTTAAATTCTGTCACAAACGCATGCCAAAGTTACAATAATGTATAACGACGATTACGGTGATACGGTAATTATACTTTCTAGCTAAAACAGTTCATTTTAACGTTAAGCATCGTTTTACCGAAGCAATAACTCGATTTATGCATTTTCAGTACGACACGTACGACGAGTATGGAGCGCCAGTGGACGATCATGTCGGAGACCAGTACAGCAGGAATTTCCGACAGGTACCGGAGGTCGTCAAGAAGTTTCTGGTTTACCTGCGCAACTGCATCAACGAGGGCATGATCTTTGAAACCCAAAACTTGTACGAGAACACATTTCCAAAGCTTTCGGAGCAATTGTTTGACAAGTCACCCTGGCCAAACGATCAAGCAATAAGTCATCTCATCGATGATGATCATGTCTTCCTTACGCTGTACATGGAACTGTACTATCGTCACATTTACGCGCGTATGCAGCCCAATTTGGAACAGCGATTCAATTCTTTCTACAACTACTGCGATATTTTCAACTACATTTTGAACGCTAATGAGCCTGTACCACTTGAATTACCTGACCAGTGGTTGTGGGAGCTTATCGATGAGTTTGTGTACCAGTTTCAGGCTTTTACGCAGTATAAAGCTAGTTTGGCACAAAAAACACCCGATGAAATTGAAACCTTAACTAGTAACAGTAAAGTCTGGGATGTTCTGTGTGTTTTAAATGTTTTGCATTATTTGATCGACAAATCAAAGATTAAGAGTCAGCTAGAAGTGTATGCCAGTGGTGGAGACCCTGACTCAGTTGCTGGAGTTTTTGGAAGGCATTCCTTGTATAAAATGATGGGTTACTTTTCTCTTGTTGGTTTACTACGTGTACATTCTCTCCTCGGTGATTATTACCAAGCTATAAAGGTTTGTGTATGATTTTTGAATGATTGATTCTATATTGGTTCATAATTATGTTAATTACAATAATGTAACAAAATACTTAATAATAGGTTTTAGAAAATGTTGAGCTCTACAAGAAAAGTGCGTATTCTCATGTGCCTGGATGTCAGATATCTACCGCATATTATGTTGGATTTGCATATATGATGATGAGAAGATACGCAGATGCTATCAGAACTTTCTCTGGAATTTTACTTTATGTTCAACGTACAAAACAGCTTTTTGCATCAAGAAGCTACCAAAATGATCAAATTAACAAACAATCAGAGCAGATGTATCATTTGTTGGCAATATGCCTAGTTTTGCATCCTCAGTGTATTGATGAAGGCTTACAACAAGCTCTTAGAGACAAAAATTATCATGAAAAAATGTACAAGATGCAGTGTGGTGGTTTAGAAGAATTTGAAGCATGCTTCCAATTTGCGTGTCCCAAATTTCTTTGTCTGCATCCACCTAATCCTAACAATCCTAATGAGGATTATGTTAGAGACGCTATTAAGCATCAAACACATGTTTTTATGGAAGAAGTTGTGCAACAGAAGATGCTGCCTACAATTCGTTCATACCTTAAGCTTTACACAACTTTACCTTTAAGCAAGCTTGCAACGTTCATGATTAGTAGTAATCAACAAAATGAAGAGATAAATTTGAATGATGAGATTGCTAAACTAACCATTTATCTTTTATGTTTCAAACATAAAATGAAGAATATTGTTTGGACTAAGGGCCCTTCTGGATTAGATGGGAAATTTCAGTCTGGTTCAGAGGTATATATTTACTACATATAATAAACTAATAGTACATTACAATATATGTGACCTAAGTAGTCCTTTACAGCATGGCATGTATTAGACTAAATGCTGTGCTTTGAAGGACGACTTATGACACGAGTATTGTATACTATTTTATAGCACTGCCTGTCCTAAGTCCGCTGTAACGCCTATCCATGCCCTAAGCAGTCCATTGTTGCACCATGCGGTAGCGCCCGAGCGGAGCGAGACATAAGTGCAGACTTAAAGTCACGCAGTGCTATAAATTAAATTTATTAAAACATTATTTCCAACTATTAACTAATCTATCTTATTATCTTTTAGCTTGACTTTTATATTGATCACGACATGATTCATATAGCAGATACGAAAGTCGCTCATCGATATGGAGACTTCTTTATTCGTAAAATTTTGAAATTTGAAGAACTTAACCGAAAACTGCATCATATTAAAATTTAAGGTTCGTAAGTTCGTGATATAATGATCTTACAGATGTGGAAAGAAAACAACAAAATAAAAAAGTTTTTACTCAAATTCAGTTATATTTTTTTTATCATTTTACCAGCAAATTGATTACAAACATGTTTCTTCATTTGAATTGCGTACATAAAGTTCAAACTAAACAACATTAATAATTTGATAAGTAAATGTTGTAAATTTAATCCATTTAAAATTACATATATAAAACAAGTTTAGCATAAAGAATATGTATAAAAAATACAGATATAAGTTTATAAACAAGTCCAGTAAAATTTTTAAGAAATGTTTTTCAATTAAAAATATGTATACGTTTTAAACGTCTTATTTATAGTCTAAAATCAATAGTTTGTCCATTTAGTAGAGAAAAATTGATCTTGGCTTTACATATAAATATATATACTTTTTTATTGTATAATATCTAAAACCTAATTTTTTTTAATACAATATACAACTTTTCATAAAAAATACCTACAATCAAATATATTACATATTTTACAGACTTGCTGTTGAATTACATTACTAATTACATGATTATTTATAATATAAGATCAAGTCTCTGCAATTGTAGACTTTTCTTGTAACATTTTACATGCTGCAGATAAAATATTGCTTGACTTTGCTGCCCCACTTGCAAGTCTTGAACTTTGCAAATAATGAAAGAAGCGATTGCCTCTTTTACTATTAAGTTGGTTTCGAATTTCTTCAGCTCTACATATCGTTCGTATACTTGAAAGATAGTCTACAGCTAATGCACGTCGGTCTAGTGTGTTTGAAGCAATTTGTGATAGTGCTAAGTCTACTCCATTAATTACTTGTTTTTTAGTTAGTAGCTGATTATTTGTATCTACTTGACTATGTGATTTTTTAGATTTTTTGAAAGTTGATTTCATTATCGCATCTTTTAACCAGCTACCCATTTCCGAACTAGTACTTTCTAAACTAGAATAAGGCCTCGTATTTTCCTCAAGGGACATGCAGGGTTCAGACTTTATATCAATTAAACATGAAGTTGGATCTTCAATATCGATTAACGTTGACATTAAACTAAACTTATCTAGGCTACTAACTAATTCATCTAAAACAGTGTCATGTAATTTTTTATCATTTTCTGTTTGTTTCTTTTTTTTAATTTTATCCGTTTTGATTGCTGGTTTGTAAATGTGGGATTTCACAACATTCCACGTTGAATTGTTCACAGCCAAAGAAGTAGGGGAAATACGTTCTTTACCTGATAGTAGAAGATATTGCAACTGAAGAAGTCCTTTTCTTAAATCTCCATTTTGACAAAGAACCTAAAAGAAATAGAACAAAATTATTTAAAATAAAGTGTACTTGTTTGATTATAAGATTTGAGTTTTTGGCATGTATACTTACATCTATACAGTTTTGAGAAAGTTTACATCCTGTCTCTGCTAATGCAATAAGTTGTAATAAGGCTAATACTCTTTTTCCACTAACTGGCTGGAAATTAATTCGAAGTTGTTGTGGTGCCATTTTAGTCAGGTAGGAGCATGTATCTCTAAGTGTCATAACAATTGGTCGTTTTGTATTAGAAGCTAGTTGAAATGTAGCTGATACAAATCCTTCATCTTCTTCAAAAATTAGGTCTACATCTTCCATAAGAATAAGAGAGTTTTGTGAAATTTTTTTTGGTTCTACTGATTTTTTTGTTCCTGAAGTAAAAACATCTTTTAAAGTTGACTTTTTCACTCTATGAGATTTAGTAGCTTCTTCAAAATCTTTTAATATTTTTTTTCCAGGTCTTTTTGATGATGCATTTACTTCTAGAACCCTGCAAATTTTATAATATTTAGAATTAAACACAGTTCTATGTTAAATATAACAGTTAATTATATTTAAGGTAGCTCCGTCATATTTTCAAAATCCATCATTAACAAAAAATAAAATTCCCACTGAAACCCTTACGAACAAAACTTGCAAGAAATCCTGGAGGAAATCCTGAAGGAATGCAGAATTCCTTGCAGGAGATCTGGAGTATTCCCTACAGGATACCCTGCATGGTTTTCGTACTGTTTTCCTGCAGGAATTATTCTAGAATGGGAAATTATTTGTATCCTCTAATCTAAAATTGTTAGAAACAATAAAATAATTAAAAAATGTGCCGATATTAGGTGTTACCATCCAGATGATAACACCAAAACTCAGGAATTAAGCTTCGTAAATCCAAAATTAAAAATAATTTGTTTGTTTAACAATTTGATAAATAAACGTTAAGAAGCTTAATCCCTGACTTTTGGCGTTACCATCTGGATGGTAACACCTAATATAGGCACATTTTTCAATTATTTTATTGTTTTCAACAATTTTAGATTATAGGATATAAACAATTTCCCATTCTAGAATAATTCCTGCAGGAAAATAGTACTAAAACCATGCAGGAAATCCTGCAGGGAATCCTCCAGGTTTCCTGCAGAATTACCTGCAGAAATTACTCCAGGATTTCCTACAGGTTTTTTTCATAAGGGAAGTGTACGTATTAAGCATTCTATAGAAATTTTTGTTAGGTGGGCTTGCCAGGTAAACTGAAGAGGAAATAATGTTTGAAATTAGAAATATCAACATAGGCTCATATGACAAAATCAGCATTTATGCCTATAGCTACTTGCAAAACCATGAGTTCTTTATAAGACTACCAAGAGATTATAGCTTTTTATTTATAGAGTCTGATTATTTATCAAAAATACCCACCAAATATAAAAAATAATTAATGAAAAGCTAAAATGAGTATATTGTTGTATGCATATATATGCGTATTGTAGTCTTTTTTATGTATCATAACTTATATTTATGTCAATAACTACAACAATTAATGCTAAATCATTTTTATGAAAATTGTGTGGGTTATTAGAAAAAAATATGTGCCCCCCCCCTCCCCCGCCCCCACGGAGCCTTGTGTAGATACGGGACTACGCGAAGGAGCCACCTTAACATAGCTGAGCATTAATATTTTAATAGTATTCTTACTTGTAACCTAATTCTTGAGCAACTGCATACACACTTGCTGTTTTTCCACTACCATGAGGTCCAACTAGCACTGCTACTTGATTATTTTCAATATTGCTTGACATGCTACAGTCAGATGTATAAAATTCTTCACTACTACTGTAATCTTCACGATTTTTGAATGACCTCCAACTATCTAACCAAGATTTAAATTTTATTGCAGCTTCTTCGTTACCTACTATTTCTGCACTACTATTAGGCTTATATTTGTCAGTCCATGGACTATTAAACAGTTCACTTGAATTATTACTCAACTCTTTTAGTTTTTTTTTATCAGATACTCGTCGTCTTGTTTTAGGTGTTCGTTTAGAATTTTCAGATTTTGAGAACATAGATATAGATTTCCATAAAGATTGTACATCTGTGCAGTACAACTCTATTTCAGATAATACAGTTTCAATATCCGATTTTACACATTCAAACACATTTTCAGATATGTATATCGCATTATTTAATATTGAAGCAGTTTTCATATGTGATAAATCAAATAATTGTTGAATATTCTCATTATCTTTTAATGTAAACTTATGTGCTTGATTTGTAATACTTGTGTCCAAAGGAAGTTGATTGACATGACTTATTTTTGGAAATGGTAACATTCTGGGAGTAACTGGTGTTGATTTTGGCGTCTCACTTCCATTATTATTTTCAAGTATATCTGATTGTAAAAATAAACGCCGTGCTGCTACAATTGCAGAAGTTGGTTTCGTTCGTTTTGTAAATAATGGTGCAAGTTTTTCTTTTGATTTTTTTTTCAATTGTTCTACTATTTGACACTCATCCTCTATAATTTCTATTTCTGGACTTGCACAATTAGTTTCACATTCTTTAGTAGTAGAACTATCCGATTTTTTATTAGTAGAACTATCTGATTTTTTATTAGTTTTGCATTCTGTAGTAGTAGGTTTATTCAATTTCTTATTAATTCCACATTCTTTAACAGTAGAACTATCCGATTTTTTATTAGTCTCACATTCTTTAGTAGTAGAACTATCCGAATTGTTATTACTTTCAGTCTTCATTTTTTCAGTCTTTAATTTTTCTCCATTATCAATTATTAAACTTTTTCTTTCCTCTTTTTTATTATTATCATTATGACCATCTGATGAAGAGTTGCTCAAATCTCCTTTTTTATTTTTCATAGGCAGCAATATTTTATGAATTTTATTACAGTTTTTCAGATTTTCTTTTTGTAGCTTTGGTGTTGCTGTTGGTGTATAGATTTCTTCATCATCCGCTATACCTATAATTGTTTTCTTTTATTAATAAAATAACGCTATGTTAGCAAAACTTTAAAATAATGGTGTGAAAATCAGAGATCAAAGTGTCAAAAATCATTGCCGTCAACTAGATAATTTCTAGGAGACTATTTAGCTTCTTTTGTCATCACATAATATTTAGATTTGAACTTTTCAAAAAATTAAACAATGTCATTACACTTTACCTGATGTTTGAATATTGCATGATTGAAGCTGAATTTTTAATGACCATTTTGGTTTACTTTGTTGCATAGGTGATTTTAATTTCTCTTTTTTTGGCGATAATATTAAAGTTTCTGTTTGTATTACTTTAATTTCATCAAATTCTTCTTGTAGTTGTTTAGAATTTGATTTAACTTTTTTCTTTGGAGAATCTTTCTTTCTTTTGTCAGAAACAGAAGTAACAGAGACTGGTGAATTTTGAGGTGTATGAATTTCTGCTTTAACGGTTAATTTTGCTTTTGTAAGTCTTTCTTTTTCAAGATGTTCAGGAGTTGCTTTACTGTAATGATGTAAAATATTTAATTATTTTTCTTTATTTGAAGAAAACATACATTTCGCACAAACGAATAACTATTTACGTACCTGAAATAATTCAGTAAATTGCCTGAGCGTTTTCCATTGGTAAAATTATTATTTTTTGGAGTATTTTCATCACTCTGAGTTACTTCTGAATTATTACTTGGCTCTATAGTAAAGAATTTCTTTCTTTTTTCTAATCTTTTTTCAATTTTTGTTGCTTCTTCCTCTTCTAAGATTTTTCGCTTTGAATATCCTTTTTTGTCAGCCAATTCTATTAATTTTTCTGTCTGCTTCTGTTTTACTTTAATTTTTTTCTTCTTCCCCGAATCATCTTCCTATATGAGAAAGTAATTTACACATTTTTCATTTAAAATGATACTTATAAAAGAAAATTATAGTAGATTGCACTTCTTATTGTAAATACAGCTCCGAAAAAAAAAATATTTACAGATTTTTTAAATCAACAAAATCAGTTAAAGCATAAAAATGAGAAACCCGTTCTCTTCTTTACTACAGTACTTTGAATACCAAATCCTCAAAACAAATAAAAAGTACACAAATTTACACAAACTACAACTCACAACTTTGTCTTCCACCTTTTTCCTCTTTGCATCATTGATCCGTTCCACGTATGGCACATCGTCTTGGAGCCTCTTTCCCTCCAGATGTTTGTTCCTCGTATCACTGCTCAACGTCGACTCTGCATCAGGCTTCTTAGAGCTGGTACTCTTCGGTGTGCTACCACTGCCTGTCTCCTCCTCGACGAGGACGTGCCTCCTCTTGGGCTTGGGAAACGGACTGGGCGTCTTGTCCACCATATCCGCGGAGCTCTCGACTATGTCGCAGATCGCGTCCTCGCTCGACGTCCTGGATATCTTGATTTTCACCCTGCCGCGCTTTCGCTTGGGCCTCGCGGGCGCCTCGCACGCGGCCACGGCTACGTTCTCGTCGTTCTCCTCGACTTTGCCGCGCTCCCCTCTAACCTCCTCCTTCATTGGCACCGAGGCGCTCTCGCTGCAGCCGTTCCTCGACACGTCCCCGAAGTAGTGCGTTATGTCCTTCATGTCGCCGACGGCCAGGGCCCTCGAGCACTTCCCACCCCCGGTGACTGGTTTCAGCGGAGGAAACAACGCGGGGACGAGTTGTGTCGTTTCACCGAGTTCTCAGCTATGCCGATGTGTTATACTTTATTGTACCGAGAGAGCACTGAGCCGTGAATGCACTTTTGGCGCCATTCGAACTCGATGCGTGTCCCGAGCTAGCCTTACCTCGGGGATCCGACCAACGCCGACCTACTACGCATTCTCAGCCTATCAGAGTGCTTCTGCTGCACGCACTTTGTTGTTAATAATAAACGCGATTGTTCGACGCCCCGCGAGTATAGCATTTGTTTCGTCCTCGGGTGCAAATTGACAAGTAAATTTTTTACTTCAAATTTGCCGACACACTTGCGCTAACAACTGCATGTGAATCTTTGAAATGTATCGAGGAGCGGGCCGCAGCCGTGCACGTGAGCGCCAAACGCAGTAAAGATGCAGCGTAAACAGCCTCGGTAAACATCAGCAGCTCAGTATCATAATATCAGCAGTGTGTGCGTGCGTGTATAGTTATACCACAGCTGTGCGCATTGGCCGCATAATAGTGAGACGCGCGGAGACAATGGAGGGATTCATCGGCATGGACTTCTTGGTGCACTCCTTCGGCCTGTCGTTTATTTTGGGCCTGTTTCTGGCTTTGTGGTTCAAGAAGAGCGCGAGGACGAAGAAGGTGTGCATCCTCGTGCTGGGCGACATCGGCAGGAGTCCGCGCATGCAGTATCACGCGGTCTCCTTCACCAAGGAGGGCTACGAGGTCGAGCTCGTAGGTTATCCGGGTTCGCCGCCTCTCAGGGAGCTTCAAGATCATCCGAATGTCAAGATTCATTATCTGCGCTGTCCACCGGATTTTAATAATAGTACGTATAAATATCTGTGCGCGTACTTTCGGGCATGTTTCGCATTTGTGTTTTTTTTATAAGTTTTAGAGTAAAATTTTGGAATTTTTATTGATTTTGTTCCCCTGTGGTGCAATGAAGAAGCCATGCATCGATGAATTGCTTTTTTCTCTTTTGATGCACAATGGACCCTGTGTTAAAACTAAATTCATCAATTCGCTTGGAACTGTATATTAAAAGGGTCATTTGAGTGTAAAATGTGAAATGCGAATTCATATTTTGGTTTACTTTGATATTTAGTTGAAATTTATTAATAAGATAAAATTCACTTATTAAAAGATCATTGTTACCACTGTTAATACATAGAATAGTTTTCTTATTGTAAAAATAACAAAAATTTGTAATAATTACAAAAAGTTAAATTAGAAAAAATATAGTATAATTTAATTCAATAAAGCATTTAAAAATCTCAAGAACAATTTAATAAAATCCAATTTGTTTATCTAAATAAATGTTTTATTATGCCATTAAAACTCATTGGAATGACGAAAAATGTAATTTATATACTGTTTTCTATGTTACAGAGTTAACCAGAATAGCTTCGTATGCAATTAAAGTTATTTGGCAATCTCTAAATCTTTTGTATGTACTATTTCTGAAGTGTAATTCAAGTTTTTTGATATTACAAAATCCACCTGCGATACCAGCTATTCCAATAGCTTGGTTTTATTGTTATGTTGCTCGAGTACAATTTACTATTGATTGGCATAATTATGCGCATACCATCATGGCCCTGAGTTTAGGGCAAAATCATTTTCTTGTCAGATTAGCTACTTCTATTGAGTCATTTTTTGGTGCTAAAGCAACACACAACTTTTGTGTGACCAAAGCAATGCAAGAAGATTTAGATAAGAAGTGGAATATTAGGTATGCTTATATTTTGAATTTTATTAATTATATCAATTTCATTTGCAATTCATAATTAATTTATAGAGCAGAAGTATTATATGATCGACCTCCAGAAGACTTTCATCCAATTTCTTTAGAGGAAAAGCATGAATTTTTGCTCAAATTTAGTAAAAATTATAGTGTTTTTAAAGGTATTGAAGATAACTGTACAGTATTTACAAAGCAACTAGAAAATGAAGAGATTGTATTGCATAATGATAGGCCTGCTTTAATTGTATCAAGTACTAGTTGGACTGAAGATGAAGACTTTTCTATTTTATTAGATGCTCTTAGTGGTACAAACAAATTCATTTTCAGCATCTATATTAATTTAAAAAGTGTTTTAATTAAAAAGTCAAATTTGTACTTTACTGATTTTCAGATTATGAAAATGAATGTGAAACAAGTGAAAATGTTAAGTATCCAGATTTAATATGTGCAATAACAGGCAAAGGTCCTTTGAAAGACTTTTATAAGGCTATAATACAAAAAAGAAATTGGAAACATGTTACAATAATTACACCTTGGCTAGAAAACGAAGATTATCCAAAATTATTAGGTACATATCATAAATATTTCATATTATTGATAAAATACACTCAATATATAAATATTCAAATGTGCATACACTGTACATAATATTTAGTTATAGACTTCTAGAAATTAATTTTATTTTCAGCAAGTGCAGATTTAGGTGTATGTCTTCATACATCTTCAAGTGGTTTAGATCTACCAATGAAAGTTGTGGATATGTTTGGCTGTGGCTTGCCAGTATGTGCATACAACTTTAAATGGTAAGTTAGATAAAAATTAATTCAATCATTTACAATTTTTCAGTCCTTTAATATTTTGTTTTTTAGTTTGCCTGAACTTATTAAACATAATGAAAATAGCCTAGTTTTTTCCAATGCAATAGAATTAACTGAACAGTTCAAATCATGGTTTATCAATTTCCCTAATGATGTTGGACAACAGCAAAGGAATACACGGTTTAAATATGAATTGAACATGTTTCAGCAACTTCGGTGGCATGGTAATTGGATAAGTCAAGTACTGCCTTGTTTTGAATGTTAACAATATATGTCTTTTTTCTTTTGAACTGATTTATTTATTTTCAACTAATTTTAAAACTTAATCTGATTTTGATGCAAACGCCAAAGTATATAAAGTTTTCATATGAGATCATTTATCTTAATGTTTGAGTATTGTCATGAAATGTCATATCTATATTTTAACGAAATTTATAATTATCATTTTTGAAAATTTTGAAAGCTAAATTGAAATACAGGTTCCAAAATCATCCAACTGGTTGATTTTTAAACATAAAGTACTGTTAAACTGTTGGAAAGTCAATATTAATATAGAATGCAACAGTTAGTATTTAATTTAAAAATAAATACAATAATGGATGATTCTAGCAAAGCATTTATATTTTTATATGAAGTCAGTTTTACATGTGTATTTAATATTCTAGAAAATTAGAATCCTAAGTCTACAGAAAAACTAAAAGTCAAATTTCTCTTTTAAGTATCATTTATAAATACTTTAATAAACAAATTTTTCTATTTTCGTAAAAAAACGTATTTTTTATAGACATATCAAGTGTAGATGATTTCATACTAAAAATTTAACGATACATTGATTTTTGAAAATGCTCATAAGCTAAATTTGTCATAAATTACTATTTTATTATTTGCATGATTAATATTATAAATTTAAGTGAGATATAACTTATAACCTGTGATGTACCGGTTTATATGTAAAATATTTATTACGAACTTTTTCAGTAATGTTTATTGTTGGCCAAAGATAGACCAAATAACCAAATTCCAGAAATTAGTAAAATTAGATTTTTATTTTTATTATTTTTTCATATTATTTTCATAAACAAATTTTATTATATTATTGATATAGTTTGTATCTTATTGCTTATTGAATAAGGTCAGAAAAAGTTAATTATTTCATTAATTGTTTATAATGCACAACAAGATATAAGTGTTTGGGACAAGTTTATTACTTCATTTTTTATATTCTCAAAAAAAAACTTATAGAAAATAAGAATAATAAATAATATTCATTAAATTATTTGAAGTTTGATCTGCCTTATAATATATATTTATAAATAAAGTTGTATGTGTGTCATAATCCATTCCTATTTAGTTATATTAACGGGAAATGAACATTTTTTAAAATTGAGTCATTAAAGTATAAAAATAAATTTTATGTAAGTTACATATTAAAAACATCTTTTTTGTTAAATTATGCCATTGTACAAAAGTGTATGCACATCAAATAAGGAGGTAATAAAGATGAGTCAACAAAAGAGTAATTTTAACTTAATTATCTTTATTCTCATAAATGAATAGTTTATGTTAGAAAATACTTGCTCTTAAAGTATTGTACTTTTTTATCAGGTTGTATAAAAACAGAGTTATGGAAGTTGTTTAATTAATGTCTTTTATTTTTCTACACATTATAAAAATCACTATTAGTCACTTTAATTCTTTTTGGCATTATTATTTTTTATTCAATCCAAGGAATGATAAAAGTTATTTTATCTGATAACACTGATACACATATATTTATAATCATACTCTTAGAAACTATTGTTTGAAAATTCTGACCTCATGATTCTCTACCTGTAAATGAATAGCTATTGTTTAAGAGTTCTTTATCAGCTCTTGGTTTGATTACAAAACAAAAGTGTCATGTACCACTGACCAAGAACAGTCAATATAGTGAACAGTTATAGTTTCTTAGCTTGAGTCTGTAATGTCTTCTAACTTACAAAAAGCTAGTATTTTACATACAAAAGAAAAGAGTATGTTATATTAACTTAACTTAAAAATGCAATGTTTTAATTGATTTTAAAGAAGGATGCGTAAAAACTGCGTATTTTTGTCCCAAGGAAACGTAAAATCTTTATCATTCATTAGTATTTTTTATTTATCCAGTTTAATTTTACAGTTTTCCTTCTGTACATCCAGGGAAAAATAAAACACATTTAGGAATTAACAGGTTCGCGACTACATGAGTCAGAAATGACTCATGAATTGTTGCAAATTTCATTGCTTTTTGTGTCATTGTAAAAGTAAAAATTAATAAAACTATTTATGTAACCGATTTTGTTATTTTTTGCAATCGTAAAATGATATAGAAATTTCAAATTTTTATTAAATGTTCGAAATTTAAATTAATTTTGGAAAAGATTGTGTAAATCAGTTTATACATTAGCTGGCGTGAACCTGTTAAAGTATGTAGCAAATTCTATTTATAACTTTAACAATTTTTAGTGCTTGAGTTGCAATTTTATATAGATTTTCGTAGTGTAAAAAAGTTGTTTAAAACGTTTACATGACATGTAATTTACGAAATATAATATTACTAGATAAATATAATGAGAAGTTATGATAAACTTGCTTTCTCAAATTGGAGCAAAATCTTGCACTTTCTACACATTCTTCTTTCAAAGTATTAGATCATTTTGAAAAATATTAATACTCTATGTATGTATTTATTTACAAAGTAGAAAAAGTATTACATTGTCTATTATTTTTGCAAAATTTGCAAGAAAATAGTTATATTAAAAAAAAATATTTATGACATTACTTAATATCTTAAACCAAAAGACGTTCAATTTCTTGTTGAATAGCTTGTATCTGTGGTTTCAATTGTGAACCTTCGTTAACTGTCACTGAACACGCTACAACAGGCCTTGAGACACCACATGCTCTTCCAAGAGATTGCTTGCTTCTTACAAATACATAAGGAACATTTTTATCCTCACATAATAATGGTAAATGAAGTAAAATTTCTAGTGGTTGAGCATCTGCAGCCATTACGATGAATTCCGATAAGCCACGATTAAGAGTTTTTGTTGCTTCATTGGCTCCTTTTCTAAGTTGTTTGTAGTTCAATGCTTGTTGTACCAAATTAAGTATTTTGGCTGTAAGCGTAGCATCCGCCAATGGATAAGCTTTGGGATTCACTTCATCAGTCTAAAACACACAAAAATGAAAATTGAGTACAAGTTTTAAAATTGTAAAATAATAATTTTAATGAACTATACTATTTTAAATTAATACACATAATAGATTACATTAATTTTAATTAGACGATTGTGAACATTTTTTATTATGTAAAAATTTAATAAGTAGAACTTTAATAAACTTTAAATACAAGACGACAAAATAAACACAAACACGTGTTAAACATAACCTTAAAAATCTTTATAAAGGAAAGAAATATATTATTATAAATAAACTTACCATGATTACAAGTTTTTTGTACGAATTCTAATAATAAAACTTTGAATAATAAAATTCCTGAACCTCTCGGCGATTATTTTTCAATAATATCGCTTCACTGAGGATCAGCAGCGTGCAGTACAGTTTTTACGACGCACCACGAGTGGCTCTAGCTTTGCCGCGTGCCCGCGTGTTCGAACAAAAATTGAATAGTCAGCTAGTGACGTCACATGCATTACCTACAATAACTACATACGGTAACATCGTATTCTCATAAGTAAACTAAAATTTTTTTCTAAAATCTTTGTAGATTTTATAACTTGAACAATTTTTAAATTTTAAAGAATTATAAAAAATAATAATAAGATTATTTATAAAAATAAATTATAGATAATTTTTCTACAAGATACTTTATAGAAGTAAACTCTATTTTTATGAATTATAAACAGAACAGAAGTGATAAATTTGTTTAGGAGAAATCGTAGAACAGCATAACATAGAACTACATATTAAACTTTCTCTATTCCGAGTATTATTTTGATTGACTAGGTTTGATTTTTATAATTTAAAGAGCAATGTAGAGGGGCATAAAAACAGTTAATATTATACAAAGAAATAAAAAATCATTATAGCTTATCAGATACACGCTATACTTCAAATTCAATATTTAACTATTTCCAACTTCCATTGATAAGTAAGAGGATTGATACAATCTTGTCCAATGAGCCGCGATTATGTTGACGAGCTCAGTTGGACTCGAAGTGCTTGGCAGTAAACGTATAGTCACGGTTGAGTCTCCTCCGGTCCTACTAAAGTGATCATCAAAAAGAGCTTGCTTTCAAGATGCATGTAACAATTATAACAGGTCTCTTTCTAATTGGGATTTTGTTCACTAATACACCGTCTGTATTTGCAGCTAAGGAAAAGTTAAGCGTCAATGAGCGTCCAATTATAGGTAAGATTTCACATCATTTTGAATGCATGAATATTATTATAACAAACTCAATTATTCTTGCATGATTTATTTAATAGTTTTAATAAATTCAAACTTATTTGGTATTTCAAAATACAATTAAATTAACTGAATCGTAGTAAATCCAATAAAAGTATAAAAGTTGCCATATTTATACCATATTCACGCAAAATATAGGCAACTTCTCGTTATGGAGTATAGGCGGGAATATCTCAAAATTTAAAAATATGTCATGATTGCATACAATGTTCTTTTATTTGAAGAACTAGGTATTATTTTACATGGTATAAAATGAAATGCCTTTTATGAATCACGAATAATTAGTTTAAAAAACAACAAAAAACCACTTTAAAACCACTTTAAAATGTTTACATTTAATAATATTACAATCATCGTTAGAAACATGTTTAGGGACATTTGGAATCAAAATACACTATTATTTTAGAAAATGTCCGTAGGTATGGGTGGGTGTGTATGTGAGTTCATGCGCGCTTGTGTGTGTGTATTTGTTTTTGGCCCTCGATATCTCGGGTAATATGCTATCAAATTTAATTTTTTGATCCATTATATCGTGACAACTGCTCGGTCATTTTTGAACAATCATTAAACAAAATTTTTCTAATGTACTATATTTTAAAATCGTTAATTTACTTAATGAATTTTAATTGTAAATAATAAACATCAATGTTTAATGTTCTTGAAAGAGCTTAAAATTAACTATTTTTCAGGGTAAGATTTTTTGGATTAGCTATCGTTTTTATCTTATTATACAAATAAGTTTTTCAAAAATGTTTTTTAAAAAAATGTTAATGTATATTTAGAAAATGGCTCTAGCATTTACAACCTACATATGTATAAATGTTTGGAATGGCTCTCCGAAACACTCAAAACGTTATATAAAAAGTGTAGATATTAATCGTCTACTAAACTGATGTTGGAGCCATTACAAATATTTAATAAATGTTTACTATTATGAATTCCATTAAGAAGAAAAATAATTGAAATCTTGCTATTGTATATACAACGAATATAATTTTCTTACATAATATACAATTACACTATATATAAAAATCAATACTTTTCGTACAATATATATATATATATTAAATATACTGAAAATGTCAGTTCCGTAGCATATTGTTATTGTAAAATCTCAGTGAGTTTGAGATATACCTCAATGCAAGATTTAAGTATTTCGTAAATTGTGCTCCTCAAAATATATGTAAATGCGTGTAAATGTGAATATATTGTACTCAATCAGAATGATTAAATATTTTAATCTCTAAAAAAAATCAGTTAATAATATGTTTCATGCATAAATAGTTAGTACCATGGTATCTAACATCCATATATAGGTATTTCTCCATAAATCTGTCTTTATGTACATGAATCTGATGTATTATACGCGTATACGGGTGATTGTCAAAAGGTTGGCTCTTTTTAAAAGTATGATTTTCAAAAAATAAAGTCTTTGAAACCGAAAATAAAAAATATGATGTAATAATATTAATCACATAAATAAAGAAAATTAAAATTGGTGAGCTCAAAAACCACTTTTATGTAGTTACAGAAATATAAATATTACAATGTTGAATGTTTCTTATAACCAATTCTTTTAAATTACGAATTAATAGAGTATAACTTTCATTTAATATTGTTTGATATATATTACATTACATGGAGTATTTTTTGTTTAGTACAAATTAAAAATTGCATCGCTTAATTCATAATATGAACGATTATGATCTACGCTTAAACAGGTTAAAAAGTTGTTTTTTTTACCTATTTGTCGTATTCGATGCTACCGCCTTCGATTGTTTTAGTACATTTAACGTAATCGTTGAAGGGACAAGACATTTGTGCCGTACATATATTTTTAGTAGTTTCTTTATTTAAATGCACCAGATGCATGTGAAATTAAGAAAAAAGTCAACTTTATTCCCGTGTTGCATTTATAACTTTATTCCCGACTTAATTGTAGCTACTTTAATGACTTTAAAAGTGGGATGTATGCACAGAAGCGAGAGAAAATCAGAAAAACATGAAAACCGCATTTGCGGGACAAAAGTGAAATTTTACTGTATTTTCCCGGGAGATTAAAGTAGATAAGAGGGAATTATATGCTACTTTTCTCCCGCTTTTCAGGTATATGATGAAATCTAAAAGAATGCACTTTTAGGGATCCAGAAATCTAAAAAAAATTTGAATTTTTGGGTTTCTAAACCTTTTCTATCTTATATTAGGGGTCCAATTCTGAAGAGAAACGTGTTTGAACAATGAAAATTAAGATTATGACTATGTTTTTCAGGCAAATTAGGTATTTTTTACGTTTCTTTAAATATATTAAAAAAGGATTTCCGGTTGAAAAATGGATGTTCCGGTGCAAAGCCATGGCCAATTGAAAATAGGGTAATAATTCGTCAAGAATCTCAGATTCTGCAAGAAAATGGAAAATCCGTCCGTTTTACCCTATTTTCAACGAATTATTACCCTATTTTCAATTGGTCATAACTTTGCACCGGAAAATCCATTCTCAACAAACAAAAACTCAAATTAAAGGTCTTTTCTCCTACTTTTATATACTTTTTGGGAAAATAATTGTTTACCTTTGTGTGCACAGCTATTAACTGCGCAGTAAAACCCTTTCTTTGCTATATTTAAAAAAACGTAAAAAACATCTAATTTGCCTGAAAAACATAGTCGCATACCTAACTTCCATTGTTCAAACGCGGCTTTCTTCAGAATTTGATTTTTAAAATATGATAGATAAGGTTTGGAAACCTGAGCATTCAAATATTTTTTTTGGATTTCTGGGCCCCAAAACGTGCATTTACTTTGTAGATTTCGTCATATAAAGTGTCCATTACGGTTGAGTTGGGAATAATAGTACATTACGCAACAAGGGACTACAGGCGTAGATTATTCCTGGGGGTGGATTTACTGTCCGAGCGAAGGGAGGGCAGTAATCACCCGAGGGAATGATCGACTTACTCTCGTGTTGCATATAGAATTTTATTCACGACTTAACTGTGTAGCCACTTTGTTGACTTGAAAAGTGGGATCCACTCATATATTGTTAATACAAACAAAAATTTCAAAATTTTAAGATTTTTAAAATTTTCAAATTAGTCCCGCTTTGCAGGTCAATAAAGTGGCTATTATAGTTAAGTCGTGAATAAACATATTTTTAAGCAAATGTAATATACAAATATATAAATCTGCTTTAAAAAAGTTGGAATACGTTATATCGGAGGATTTTGTTATACTTAAATACTACTGTAACCAAAAAAAATCAGTTTAATTAGTACGGTATCAAGTCTAATTATCGGCAACAATGATGCCGATGACAAATAGGCTGATTATATGCTTGAACGGTTGTTAAATGACGGTTACGCAATAGCTTTTCCGCGTTCCCTCAGCATGGGGATGCATCCCGTTGATGATGCAAATGTATTACTGCATATCTGCATGTCATCTCTCTCGCTTAGTTGTTGAAATAATCATTGGATTTATCGCATTATCCATGTAGCTAATGATACTTAGTCAGCGCTTTTTGTGTATTTTGCAAATGTCCTTTGGTAGGTTACTAGATTAATATTTATTCGCAAAAAATTAAGTAAATTATCATTTATATAAATATCAGATATAAATATTTATAACGTAACAAGTATTTAATTTAACCTTTTACTTTTAAAATATTAAGTTCAAGATTGCAATTGCGCATGCTTAGTTGCACAAAAAAATCAGAGAGCGTAAAAAGTTATTTCTCACAGTGCCTAAAATATCACCGTGAATTAATTCACAATGTTTTAGGTTTTATTATATATTATTTTAAGTTTTATGATGTAGATAATGGGACAGAAAATAGGTTCTATTCGGTGACAAATCAACAGTTTCCAAATATGAAAATTAACTCGTCGCTAAAATTTAAAAAATGTAACCCCTGGTCATAATTAATAAATTTATACCTGTTCTGATAGAAGTTGATTACATCATTAATCTCTTTTTATAATCTCTTTCACTCACTCACACAAGCACTTTAGCTCTGTCGCTCTTGTGCATTCGTTCTCTCACACACTTAATAACATAATTACACATTCGCTGACGTTCCTACTCACACACTTAATCACGCACTATTGCCCCCTCCCCCATCTTTTATCCCATTTTATTTTCTCATTAATATACTCTTCCGATTTATTGCGTTACACAACAATTTGGGTACTCTTAAATTAAGCATAATAACTACACATACAAATACAAATACATGAATATGTATTTAGACATGTATACGATATGTAAGTGCAATCTTCTTTAATTTCATCACCTCACGCCTCTACCCCCCGCCCCCTCCGCTCCCCTTTTTCTCAATAATGAGCTTTTCCGATTTATTGCCGTACATGACTCATTCGATAGTTTTATAAATTAAGCATACTAACTACATATACAAACACATGAATATGCATTTACATATTTGTACTATACATAAGTAACGCCTACTTCAATTTTATCACCTCACCCCCTCCTTATTTCATCTCTTTTTTCTAATTTTGTACATTTCCGATTTATTGCGTTACACGACTTTTTGAATAGTCGTAAAAATCAAGTATAATAACTACACATACATACACATAATTAAGTATTTAGAAATGTGTACTTTACGTAAGTGCCACCTACTTTAATTGTATCACCTCACCCCACCTCCCCCTCCTTATTTCCCCTCTTTTTTCTTATTTTGTACTTTTCCGACTTATTGTGTTACAAACAGTCATTACTTTTTTATATAGAATTAGGGTTTATCGTGGTATATTGAAGTATTGATAAGAAAACTTTGGAAAACTAGTATTTCATAATACGTACCTGAAAACCCACCTACACGCCAAAATTATACCACCCCACCTTACCCTATTAGCCCATAGATTTTATGAAAGAATGGATTTAATCAACAAATGTTTCAGTTTTAAATAATTTTTATTCAATTTAAATGTTGGCGCTTCAATCATCTATAGGAAAATTCTTTACTATACATTTTTTGATGCAAAAAATACATAGTTTTCTCTTTGAGAATGTACAAGAGAGGGCTAAATAAACCAAATGGAATCGAGTAGCCAATATTAGGTCTATTTATTTTAATAAATACATATAATTATTTTTTAGTCATTATTTTTTATGACTTTTAGTTTTTATTTATTTTATAGCACACTAACCTCAAAATGCCAACTTTATTGTCGATTTTGAGGTTGTTGTGCTATAAAATATCGTATGAGACTGTTGTGGGAGGTGTTTTTCTACCTTGCTCGATTTTCTCACTCGCTTCGCTCGTGCGAAAACCCTCGAGCAAGGTAGAAAACCATCTCCCACAACAGTGTCATAATATACTATAAGTCACATTTGTTAAAAAGGTTTATACATTTTTTCAGGAATTTTAAGCCAAGAGATTAGTTACAAATTAAATGAAGTCTATCCAGGAATGTATGATAGCTATATCGCTGCCTCGTATGTGAAGTACGTAGAAAGCGCTGGTGCTAGAATAATCCCAATATGGTAAGATTAAAGTTATACATTTGTTATGAATTTCATAATTAAAAAACTTGTTAGTGCATGGAAAGGAAATTAATAGTTATTACGTAGTAGAAGTGTTGATCAATCTCTGTGTAGAGCCCCTACTGAAAATAGCAAAGTTTTTGGTCAAGAGCTCGGTAGCATATAATTTATTATTTTTAATTCAAACTAAGGGATACTTTTTCAATGTATACTTTTAATATAGAATACCTAAACCTCGGAATAGCCCAAATTTTCGTTATTCGTCAATGTATTTAGTGAAATAACAGCAATTTAGGTGCTTTGTTTACCGCGAAAAAATATTATATTGAATAGAGTAAAATACATCTTTGAAACTTCCACTCCAATCAAATGTTGTTTTAAAATATTCTTATGATGACTTTAAAATGAATTTATTGATTCTGAAGTTGAATCTGCCACTTGATGGCAAGTTTTCGAACAGTATAATATATAAATAACATGTGAGAAGGGTTTCAATATTAAGATATTTAACATTGTCTTTTCGATAAATCAATAAATCAATTAGGTGTAACATATACCAAATAATATAAATATTAAATAATATAAAAGAAATATTATATTGTACATCTTCCTATAAAATAATATATTCCACAGGATCGGACAACCAGAGTCATACTATAAAAATATTTTAAGTAAAATTAATGGGTAAGTAATTCCAAATTTAAAATACTGACGATTATATAGTTAATATATTCAATTACTTATTATTTACATATGAAGTCAGGTAAAATAAATAAGCAGTTAAGTTGTAAAACTGTTTGACATCCCAGTAAACCAAAGATTGAGTTGACTATAAAAATATATTAATACATAGGTTTGTCATTTTGTAAACTTTGGTTTTGATAAAATTTGTTCGTTTTAGCTTCGTTTTTTAAATAAAAAAAGTTTTAAAATTTATTAGTTTATTTCATCAAATTAGTGAAGAAATTATATTAGCAATAAAATCCACTTATTCTGAAAAAGAAAAAATATATACATACATAAATTAATAACCAAAAGTTGTAATATCAGTTTTAATATCATTTTGAAATAATAAGCCTTGACATTGATAATACGAAATTTTCCAAAATAATCAGTAAATTAATATACTAAAAAGAGTCTATTTCAAATTAATTTAAGAATGAAAAGCAGTGTTCTTATTATATAATGTTTTACACTATATACTCTAAAAAAGTTTAAAAATATTCTAAAGTATCTAAATATTCTAATCTTATCAAACCGCGTGCCAATATCTGTGGATTAGAAAAACAATATGTTATCAATAAAAAATTTTACAGATTAATTTAATATTCTTGAATTTAATTACATAATAATAATTTTTATTTTTCTTGTACAGATTATTAAATTCTTTTATATCTTCTCATCTATTTATAAATACATATTTTTATTTCGATACTTAGCTATAATTTACTTTTTAAAATTATTTTATTTATTTCATCTATCTATAGAATAGAATCTTCTATAATAAAAATATTTCAACCAATTCCTAGTAATATTTATTATTACAATTCTGTTAATATTATAGTGTCTTGTTTCCTGGGGGCGCAACTTATTTTAATCAAAGTAATGGATTCGCAGATGCAGGAGCAATCATTTATAAGTACGTATTAAATTCTATGGAAAATACTCAAATGCAGGTAATCTATAGAATAGCTACATAATTTAACATGTTAAATAGAATTACAATTTATAAGCACATTTGATTATTTTTTAACAGATATTCGTTTGCTTATAAAAAGTAGTGCACGACATTCTTCACCTATTATTAAAAATCTAATATTACTCTTCTATTACTATTCTTATTATTATTAATGTATAGATAAATTAATATAATTATAATAGATGCATCATAATGAGACGAGTTTCTTTTAAAACTTTATTTCTAAAGTATTTTGATATAATTGCATAAATGTATTTTTTATTTTTATTCATACTTAAATAGCTAACATTACGAAATTTCAATTTATTTACTTCTTACTTATTACATTTTTATATCGAATTATTATGTAATTAAGCTTCAAATTAAGATAGTTCTTGCAGGAAAATACGTATTGTATGGGTAATTAAGCAAGCTCAATAAATTGTACACGATTTTTTTGGATGTTGTAAACAAAAACGTTCCTTGCGATATTTTGTGTAAGACTTTTGTTGAGAAACGGTTTTGAAATGAAAATTTCTAAAGTTTGTAAAAACGATTTTCAGAAATATGCAAATTTCAGTATGTGGCAAGAACTTTTGTATTCAAAATTCGCCAAAGAATTGTATACAATTTTTTAAGACCAAAAACTTAAATTAAAAAAAATTGTATTTAATAATTATAAATTAACAATTTAATATAGTAATAGAAAACCTATTTTAACTTCAAATATTCTATCACTCTCATGTATTTGAATTTTTTTCTTTGCTTGTGCCTATCCGGGAAAAAATGTTCCTTATATGGCCATATATGACGGTCCATATATGGATATATATGAATTTTGCGTCTATATGATGGACATATATGACTTACATGAATTTCCGATTTCAGTTTTTGTAATTATATAAGGCTTGAAAACCTGGATTTCAGATAGCTCTAGCGCCCAATTTTGGATGTACCATGAGCTGAAAAATTATAGTTTGTTATTATATTGTCCAAATCATTAAAAAATGTTTGAGAGCATACCTATGGAATATTTACATTTTTAAAATACATTATACTAACATCTCAAACATTGGAAAAATAGTTGATACAGTTTATTTAATGGCAAACTTTTTATATAGCGATATAAGTGAACAGTTTTTCAAATAAATTTCGAAAAATAATTATCTAAGAAATTTGTCTGAAATTAGGAATATGGGGTGGAATTGTGCTTTTCTAGTACGTATGTTAATTAATTAATTTCTTCAAACACTTCAAATTATGGAAGTTATGAGTTATTAAAAGTTGCATTCTAAGCGAAAACGAAACACTTGTAATCAGCTCATAACTTTTATCGTTTGAAATTTTTTGAAAAAATTAGTAAAAGGGGCAGAGAGAAAAGAGTTACAGGGGTACCAATTTAACGATTTTCAGAAAAGTCCCTATTTTCAGGAGGCTGTATCTTTAACTATAAGAAACCAATTTAAACAATTTAAAAAAAGAATTAAAGGTCTTTTGAAGACGAAGAATTTAAAATGTGGAATACCTGAATTCGTTTCGGTTTCGTAAAATGGCAAGCGACCAAACACAACCTAAAACACGCAAACTTTTAGGTTTATATTTAACTTTACAGGGGTGACCCATTGAACTTACCCAAGGAGATCTAATATTTATTTTCTTAAAGTTCGTAAAAAATGAAAATTTTTTTATACGTTCAAATTGGTACTAATGAGAGTTCCCACGAATTTTTTGAACATAGCCATTTTTGGCCACTTTTGAAAACTTAGAACACCCTACCAGGTCGCACTGGAGACCTTAGGTGCTAAAAAATTTTTTGAGATCTTATTTTGATGAGTACTTTCATATAAAAAATCGCCGGAAAAATTCCTGACATGAGTGCGCAACGTTTGTTCGAAAAATATTAGAAATATGTACTAATTTGTACTGTGTTTGTGGGATTATACGAAAAAAAAAACTAGAGAAGTTTATGTGGCATTAATCTATTTACCTTTCAATTTGTTGTAAGAAAATTAAAATAAATAAATAGTGCAATTTTATTAATTGTTTATAAAAAAATCACAATAAATTTTGAAATTGTATGACAAATATAGTAGCTTATTTAGTAATTTTTCTGTACAATAATTAGGGCTGTCCCAGTACAAACTAGTAGGTGTCCTAAAAGTACATAATATATAACCATGTATCTATCGTAATTTAGCCATAGGTTCTAAATTCATTAATCAAAGGTTACTTTTAACTTTCGTGCAAGAACTACCTTAATTATTAATCCATTACTTCTCAATCTGAATCGACTATTTAGATTTCGATTGGTTTTTCAACTAAAGGAAGGTAATCAATAAAGATTCCCAAATCGATAAAGTTACTGACTAAGATGACTTCTTCTAAGTTTTAAAATTGATATTTTATAATGCGAGATTACATATTTCATATCATTCTACATTTTTCTTTTTCCTTAATCAATGTTTAAATACTTACATTTTCTTTAGAATTGCAGCAAGATTTAATAAAAACTACGACTATTTTCCTATTTGGGGCACATGTCTTGGATTTGAATTATTGACATATGTAGCGGCTAATCGTATCGAGCACAGGACTGACTGTTCCAGTCATAATCAGGCTCTTCCTCTTGAATTTACGTCAGGTCAGTTCATTAACATACATCATCAAATTTATTAAAGTAAAATAACTCTTAGTGTATTCTCTAACGTTAAGGTGACGCTAACACCCTCTTGTTACCGTTAAATACGGGAAACCACTTTTTTCATTCAATTTTTAATTTTGAGAAAATATTTCTCTGGAAAGTTGTTGTTTTTTAGTAGGACAATAACGTTTCATCGAGATATTTACTTAAATTAGGAAATAAAATGAGAAAAGTGGTTCCTCGTATTTGTCGGTGACTGGTAGCTTTAGCATCACCTTAAATGGTATTTAAGATAAAGTGAGTCTCCCAAAACATATATTTAAGTAAAATATAATACTGGAATTTTCGCTAAATTTAAATTTAATATTATTTTGGCTACAAATTTAATTAATTATCTCTAATGACATTCAAAAGTTTTTACGATAAGGAATTGGTAAATAATTCATAATCCCCACGATCTAAATATTCTAAAATTGGTGATTGATTTAAATTCACATCAGCAATCAATAAAATTATAACAATTTAATAGAATATCTATTATGTAATTATTTAATTATTTAATTATTAATTTCAAATACTAAATATTTTTATATATTAGCCAAAAAATTAGTTTATTAATATATTTGTTTGTAAATAGATAATTCTTAGTAATCCCTTTTTTTCTTATTGAACTCCTGAAATATAATAATGCTTATTACTAGCATTTCTTGAATTTAATAGTATAATATACATTTGCATATAAACTGTATTTAAACTAACTCTTTCGCTTCTTGTAAGTCCAGATTTTACTATTTAGATAAAAGTCGAATGAAGAATCTTTTATTAAGGAGACCAGCCTGATTGTGAATTAAATTCTCGAAAAAATCATCATCCTGAAATATACTGCAAATATATTTTTATGTAATCTATAAGTTGATGCAAGTATTTATACCTTGAATATGTATACTTTATGTGATTTTGCCATGATTTCGACTTCTATAAGTAGTTTCTACAATGCTCTAAGAATTTGATAATCTCCATTATTGAATTTAAACTTTTTTAACCAATTGCCACGGATTTATGAATTAGGCAGTACATATCTCATGGCTAACGAGGCTTTAGACTATACTTTAGAAGTGTACTCGTGGACTTTCTGTTTTACATTTCTGACAAAACATATTTTTAATTGCTAGACACACATATATTAATACTGTCGTGCAAATTAAGAAAGTGGGTATCTGCATTCGTACTAAAATTGATAAAATCAAGAAATCGCGTTTACATCAGTTTCTTTTCATGTGCGCGATAATTTCAAAGACTGTTCATTACTTTTTATTAAAACGAACCGGCTCTATTCAATAGAGCAAAAAAAATTATGTTTCCAAATGTTTTTATGGGAAACTGCAGATAAAAATGGTTAAAATTGGTTCTTAAAATCACCGTGAAAATAGAACAAAAGGCGTATTTACGCAGATACGCTTTTAAGCCAAAAAAGTCTCTGGGACTCGGACGCTTTACAAACGAAGAAAATGGATATCTACATCTTCAAAAAGAGATTTTATACAAAAATTCAGTATTACGGTATGGCATATAATTCTTTCTCAAAATTTGAATACGATTGTAATGCAAATTTGGTTTATCAATTTTGTCGATATGATTTTAATATACGAGTAAGGCTTCAACTATAGATAAAATATATTATATCATTTTTCTTCAATATCAATTTATATTACGTAGTATATCATACCAACATCATAAAAAGTTTACTTAATATTATTAATATTTCGATAGAAATTGGTAAAATTTATTACGAATTACGATTACGAATCAGCCATCAGAATTTCAAAAAACAAAATAGCGGAGTCAGTAACTATAGTGTTTCTTTAATTTTATGCATATTTCGATAAAAATTGATAAAATTTGGTATAGAGGGATTTCCAAGGTCGCTGATTACGAATCAAAATGCAGAATTGTAAAAAACAAAATGGCGGAGTCAGCACGAGGATATCGTGAGGGCAAAGGAAGTGTGATTGGGCCGAACCTACTAATACTATGACCTGCCGATCTGCCTCGGCATAAATCATAACAAAAAGGAATGGTTACGTTGCTTGGCGTTGTGTTTGTGTTTTTAGTCGATTATTCATTAACTATTAAGAAATATGTGTTTCCCGGAAAGTTATCAAGGTATTTGATTTGAATACATCCTGCATACATATCTAATGAATCTATATTTGAAAAAAGCTCACCTATGCTTATTTTTCTAATGCACATACGTATACTTAAATTAAAGACTTTCTTCTCTCAGTGTAGTGTAAAATCGGCATACAGCCAATTATAATGGAGAGGATGAACCTTAACAAATTTTGACTTTTGGGAAAAATTGGTAAAACTTAATATGCAAAGGTTATTGAAAATTTTATCAATTTTTGTCGAAATATACATAAAATTGAGTAAACACTATGGTTACTGCCTTTGCCATTTTGTTTTTTAAAATTCTGACTGCTGATTCGTAATCGTAATTCGTAATAAATTTGACGAATTTCTATCGAAATTTTAATACAATTAAGTAAACGTTTTATGATGTTGGTATGATATACTACGTAATATAAAGTGATATTGAAAAAAAATTAAATAATATATTTTATCTACTGTTGAAGCCTTACTCGTATAATTAATTTATTACAACAAACAATTTTATATTGAAATTATTAATTTAGTTTAAGAAAACTAACAAGAACGAGTACACGGAGTCCGGGTCACGGATTTTGATAGAGCTAAAAACATTAGTATTGCTTGTATACGTAATGCTAAAAAAGATATATATTATATACTATCAATGTTAATGAAAAATGCTGTATCTTCCCTACACCGGCCCATTTGATAAAACTACAGACATTGGGCTTCATTTTTAGATATTAGGAGACGAAATTTTAAGTTTCTTCAAAATCTGTGACCCGAGCCACGCGCACTCTCCTTGTAAGAGTCAATAAATTGGCAGCGGTTTTTTATATTGAATTCATTATTTTGGAAAAATTTAGACTATATCTTAATTGTTCTATTATTTAGGAATATTATATTTTTGCTGATGAAAAACCAATGTTAACATATAAAAGCATATGAAACATATGAAGTGAAGAAACATGTAAGAATTTAAAAACTATAAAGTTATTTGTTTTTGTCTTTAGATTATAAAAATAGCAGATTATTCGGTAATGCTCCATCCGACGTGATTGAAATTTTACGTAAAGAAAATGCTACTGGAAACTATCACAGATATTGTGTTACCAAAGAGGTAAATTAAATTTGTTATTTTATGATTGTTGTTCATTATTTTAATTTTAATAAGTTATTATGTTCTGTTCTTTATCATGTCATTGTTATTTCGAAGTAATAAACGTATTTATTTATTACTTTGTTTTAGGGTCTTGCTAAAGCAAATTTAACAAACAAGTTTCGCGTTATGTCTCTCAACCGCGATTGGAATAATCAAGAATTCATATCAACGTTAGAGCACGTTCGTATGCCTTTCTATGGAGTTCAGTTTCATCCCGAAAAGAGTGCTTTCGAATGGGTTAAAGGAAAAAATATACCACATAGTTATAATGCCATAAAAACAAGTCAGTATTTTGCTGATTTCTTCGTGAATGAAGGTATGCACACTATATATATATTTTTTTAAAAATTACCACAAATACATGAAAATTATTAGCAGAGATTATTTAATTTTTTTAATTTTTCCTAATTAGCTCGAAAAAATCATCATAGTTTTTCAAGTGTGCAAGAAGAAAATGCAGCTTTGATTTATAACTACCCTGTTACATTTACAGCATTGAAGGGGTCATCTTACCTACAATGCTATATGTTCAAAGGAGATGCTTGACTAGAGGATCATAGACTATGCATGATAATGTAAAGATTTTCTAAATCTGTGATTTTGCTAAGATATCTTTAATACTATTTTTGATACATTTGATACATGAGAAAATTAACATTGGTATAAATACAATTGACTTTTGATATTGTATTTTTACGAAATTATGTTACATTCTTACAATTAGTTAATAAAAAATTATGAAATTATCATTAATTCAATTATTATTCTTTATTTAAAAGTATACAGAAGACACATTCTAGTATAATGAATATACTTCTAAATATGTATAAGCAAATTTTATAAAAATATAGACGTAGTTGAAACTTTCCAAAAATGTTTTTTGAACATTAAAGTTTTGATACAAGGCAAATGTACCAGTAACTGGCCATTTATAATGAAGGATTTTGATTAAACTTTGGGGATCGACTTTTGGAACCTAAAAATGAAGCACAGTACCCGTAGTTTTATCCAATGGGTCTTTAAATCTGAGATAGTGCCAACAAACATTAGCATTGCTCATATGGGCAATGCTAAAAATCAAATATGTATAGATATACTATCAACGTTAATTAAATACGCCGTATCTACCGTACAAAGGCCCATTGGATAAAACCACGAGTATTGGGCTTCATTTTTAGGTATCAGAAAACGATCCCTAAAGTTTTATCAAAATCGGTGACCCGGACTCCGTGGTCCTTTCTTGTTAGTAATACGAAGATAGTTTATCTAAAATATTATTATTATTATTAAAAACGCCAAGTAAGGTAAAGTACCCAATACTTGGACACTTTTTGAGACAAAAATACAAAATCAGTGTTTGTAGAGCCCAAAATCAAAATATTTCTAATATCTTTAATCTAATCGTTAATTTGGCATGTTCTGCTGTAATTAGTACAAGAAAAAATACGTTTACATACTTTTTGATACTAAAAAAGTAAGTTTAAAAATTCAACTAAATGCCGCAGTAGTTGGACATCATATGTCAAGCTGGTCCCAGTACTTGGACATAGTTAGGACCCAGTAGTTGGACGTATGAATTAAATGTGTCCAACTACTGGGTTTAGAATAAAGAAGTGGAGGTAAACTTGGACAATACATTCGGCATATCACAATTCTCGACCTAACCTCAAAATGTTATATCTGTATTTATCACAAATTTAAGAAGTAAACTGACATAATAGTTATTTAATTATATATTTAATATTAAAAACTATGTCAATAAATGCCAATGAGTACATGTTTATATCATCTTTCACCAGTAATTATAACTTTTGTCACTGTCCAACTACTGGTCCCAATTTTCATTTTGTCCAAGTACTGGGTACTTTACCTTAGTAGTGGGTAACGGTAAGCAGCAACGGTGCCAACACACGGTACAACATTTGACCATATATAAAGATATATAATTATATATAGTTATATAGGACCATATATAATCATATATGAGCAGAATTAAATAATAAATTAACAATACAATGATTAATTTATTCAAATATCAATCAAATAATGATTTTTATTAAAAAATAATGATTTATTATCCCTATTAAAAGAAGATATTATTAAAAAAAAAATTGCCTAAGATCGGACTCGAACTCGGGATCTGTAAGTTGAAAATCCAGTACCTTAACCGTTTCTCCAACTCTTACTGTTAAAATTATAACACTGGAAGTACCTGAATCGGTGCGTTAATTCTGTCGTCACCTAAGAGTAAAAATATTAAGTTCTGGTAAAATTAGGATATGATCAAGTATCTTGGGAGTCGGATAAGGTCCTGATCAAGTGCCTGAATACGGCCTGATGCAATATGTAGTGGCGTACAGATCGAGGCCACGCCATGTTTTCACTTTATATACAATTATATATGGTTATATATGGTTATATATAAATTGGACTTAGAAAATTTTTTAAATTTTGTACAGGTAGTAAGATGCTTATATAGCATTATATATGATTTTATATAAGCATATACAGCTATGTATAAGTGTATATGAGAGGTTAGATATAAGTATATATGAATATATACAATTATATATGGCCATATATAGCAATATATGACCATATATAACTATATATAACGCTATACAAGCTAATTGCCACTAGACTTGTGTATGCTTATATATGGTTATATATGGTTATATGTGATTATATAATATAGCCATATATCAATTTTATATATAACTATATATGGTTATATATAAATAATTCTTTCCCGAGTAAGATTATCTATCTTCTTCGACACAAAATTTGTTATAAGCTATCTTTCTTCTTTTGTTATATACGAATACGTCATTTTTTGTTTAAATGGCGATATCTAGGAAACATTATGATCGAAAATGTTTAAAATAAATTGAGGTAAAATTTAATCTTTTCTTATCTTTCAAGATATTTGAGGTTATATTTTTTAAAATTTTATTTCTTATATCTCGAAGATGTCGCGGACATTTTCTATTAAACCAACCAATTTTGAATTGTTATTTTGATAAACATACGAAATCAGAAACAAAATGAGATTCCTCCATATATATATATATATATATATATATATATATATATATATATATATATATATATATATATATATATATATATATATATATATATACATACATATAGGCTAGCAAAAATTGTGATAGTTGCTCAGGTTGGGTATTTCAATTGTTGCCGCCGAATTTTTATATGAAAGTGCACTCCAAGCACAAGCTGGCGACGCCTTGTGGTCATAAATTGCGATCTCCCATTTTACCACCTAAATTTGATCGTTATTTTAAATCTAGCGTAACTTTTGATCCAAATATCCTTAACGATTTTGCGACCACGCAAATTAAAGGTCTTAACGTCAGCTTTCTTTTGTACACATGTAGAATTTGTTATAAAATAACTATAAAAATATTATTTTAATATTAGTGATCTAATGTGAAACATAAGATTGGAATTCATACAAGTGAAAGTACAAGATTTTGAAAGGTGAAACGTGTCCCACTTTCATACTAGCTGCCCATGTATGTTCTGCATACAGTGTACAACTTCAATGAATAATATAAAAGAAAAGCATGCGGTTCAGTGGTCTAGGGGTATGATTCTCGCTTAGGGTGCGAGAGGTCCCGGGTTCAAATCCCGGCTGAACCCATTTTTTTATGTTTTGAAAAATATGTATTTGTAGATTATACTTGCCCACTATTCGGAAGAAGATAGGAATCTTGATCGTTTTCATAATAAAAAGATTTTTTTTACTTCGTTTAGCTATTTGAAGAAGTATATTGTAAATGAAGTTATCTACCACAATAGAATATATATGAAGTTATCTATCACAATAGAATTCTTATGTTTCATATATATGGGTGATTCTCTGGGAAATCAAAAACGTAAAATTTTTTTTTTCTTCTGGAACTTCAATAAAAATGTTCTTAAAATGTTCCAAAAAATTGGTGTGTAGAATGTTCATGAATTTTTCCAGATTTTTTTAAATCCTTAGGATTTAAGTTGGTCAAGGCTGAATATGAGCATTTAGTCATTTGTTACATTATTTAGAAAATGTCAACCTCTATTTATTCAACTAAATTAAATCTCTTTAAAAAATAAAAAAAACAGGATTTTTTTAGAAAATTTTCTATATTTTTCAATAACAATCGTTGCAAGACCATTTAAGGCACAATCAATTAATTAGGCCCATTCAACGTATAGATGTTTGATACTCTGAGAAATTAAGAATGTATATTTGAAAAAATATGTAATTTTTTGAGAAATGGAAAACAAAATTTTTTTTATTTTGATAATGATACGGATTTTGATATGGATACGGAGCTTCCATTTTTATTAACTTGAACGTACAGAAAAAGGATTTCTTCTTCTTTTTCCAAACTTTAAGAATAAAATATTTAACTACTCTGTCAAGTCAATAAGTCACCTATACAAAGCTGAATATATATATGAAATTTTGTATTTTTTACAACTTGCGTTCGTAAATTGTCGGCATCTTGATGCCTCCCATTTTGTCACCTAAATTTTTTTGTAATTTTGGATCTATCGTAACTTTTTATCCAAATATCCTCAATGATGCTCCGACCTCTCAAATTAAAGGTATTAAGGGAATACTAACGGTTTCGAATTCATGTTCAGAAAAAGCTGAAATTTTGAATACTAGTATGTTTTGATCTCAAACTTACTCATATAAATTTTTAGAAGCTACATCAACCCAGAAAAAAGATATTAAGTATTTTATATTTACGTCTTTTACGTTTTTAATACGTAGTATTATGGGATTTCACGTTTCCGACAGTTGCAATCATGAAATTCATGAAAACTGCTGTTTTGATTTCGATAAAACTTTGAGAAATATATATTTAATATTCCATAAATATAATGCAAAAATCCAATTATTGATGCACCAATTTTTAGAGCTGATATAAGCAAACGAATAAAAATTTTCACGTTCACTCAATCATTTACGTACACGATTTGGGCTACCACGGAAGTTAAAACCGACCAAACACACATTTGACTTACGAATTGTCCGTAATGTATAATACCTTACGTAAATTATGACAGACTTTAATAGTATGTCGTTTACTTTATATGGAAAAATAAATCTAAAAGGAGATTCACAGTCATGTTATATGTTCCAAAAGCAAAACGAGACCAAGTGTATTGTTTTCTAGGATGTTTGAACTACTTTTTTTGACAGTTAGAGCTCACAAGGTTCCGATATAAAAAAAGTTATGGGAGTGCCAACTTGACGATTTTTTAAAAAGTACACGGAGAGAATTTTCTAATAAAAATTATGACGAAATTCGCAGTAAAAATTACCGTGAATGACTATAAAGCTGGGGCACTCTAACTTTCTGGCAGTTTTTATTGATATTTACGATAAATTTTACCGTACTGAAGGGTAAAATTTGCCTGCCACAGAGTAAAAGTTCCCTGTACGAATCTTAGAGAAAGCCAAAATTTGTGGTAAAATTTGTACGAAATATTTTTTAAAAATCTGGATTTTCTTCCAATTATTGTTGCAGTATCATTAATACTTAAATAAGTACATTTATATACATTTATATTTGTGTTAACCTAAAATGTGTACACGCTCAGTTGTTTCCTTTATCAGCTGTCTTCTTTTTCTCAACTCAGGTAAATTTTACCATTCAGTGCGGTAAAATGTATAGTCTGTGCGGTAGTATTTGTAGTCAATGAGATAATTTTTTTAGTAAAATATCAGGAAAAAGTGCCAGAAAGTAGGAGTGTCCCAGCTTTATAGTTATTTACGGTAATTTTTACCCTGAATTTCGTTATAATTTTTATTAGAAAATTCTCTCTGTGTACTTATCTTCCAGAGACTGTAACTTTGGTTATACGTAATGAATTTGGACGTACCAAAAAAATAATTAAAGGCAAACAACTATATAATATAGGAAGATATATTCTGTCTAAATGCTCTAAGGAATGTACGCGAACCACTCTTCCTCTACCTGATTGTATAGTTTTAGAAACCATCAATATGTGGCGTACAATAAGATTCTTTATAGAAACATAAAATTTTCTAGAGAAATAGTCATCTATAGAGAAGAGTACTAATAGGGTGATCGGGTGGGTTTCTTCCAAGTGTCTTAATCCAGGGGAGTGGGGAGAGATGTGTCATACATAACCTTCCGAGCCTTTACACACTTATATATATATATATGTATATATCTCTCATAACCTCATTCCCGTAAGGTTCCGTGTTAAAAATGACATTTTAGGCTTAGCTCTTTTAATAATTTTTTTTATATATATATGTATCAAGAAAATCTGGGGTCAACGACCAAATTATTAAAAGAGTTAAGCCAAAAACGTAATTTTTAACACAGAACTTTATGAGAATGAGCAGTTTGTCGCCTCTTAGTTAATTATAAAATAGAATTTATTAACAAAAAGTGACAAAATATAATTTGAATTTTAGAATTTTTAAAATATTTAAAATTTCTTTTTCTTTCACAAAAAGAACTATAGTGTTTGATAAATTTATACGATTCTTTACGCCCATCACAATAAGAAAATAATATCGTTGTAAGTAAATTAAAGCAGTTACATAAAAAAGTTACATTTAATTTAATGTCGAATTTAAGGGGTATAAAAAATGTTCAAAATTTAATGATTATAAATATAAAGAAAAAGTTGAATAGCCACTTGAATATTATCATGTAATATATAGATTACAGATCTAAAAATGTCAAAATTACTGGTCTCGCTCGCAATTTCACATTTTTATTTTAGTATCAAATAATTAGAAACTTCGTAGTAATTGGATAACCTATCGCACCTTGCGTAAGAGAAGTAAAAGCGGGGAGGTAATTACGAAGGTATAACGCAAAGAGCCTTTGAAAAGATATAGCAGCGACGAAAGAGCGCGTCAATAAGGTTTCAAATGGCGCGACCGCGGTGACTTACCTCGTACGCACGAGACAGTCACGTTGCCAGTGATGGATGCTCAGTTGCACGATACTGCTTAGCACGTTTTCCTTTGCATCAGATAGCGATATAGGAAAGCCGAGAAAACTCGTGACGATCAACATGCAACGAATGTCATATAACATATATATATATGGGTAATTCTCTGGGAAATCGAAATCAAAAGAAATTTTTTTCTTTTATTTCTTCGGTTAAAATGTTCCTCTTGGTATGTAAAATGTATGTGAATATTTACAGATTTTTTGAAACCCTTACGTTCAATGTTGGTCAAGACTAAATATGAGTATGTAGTCATTTTTTATATTTTTTTGCAAATTTCAACCTCGATTTACTCAACAAAATTAAATCTGTTAAAAAAATAGCAAAATAGGAATTTTTAGAAAATTGTATGAATTTTTCATAAAAAATGGTTCTAAAACCTTTTAATGCCCCTTTCGATTAATTAAACTCATTTTAAAGCTTAAAATCCTGAAATAAGTGGGTTTGATCGCTCGAACCACTACACTAAAAATCATGAAGATAGTTCTTTTCAGAACAAAAGTGACTGCCAAAGTTGCAAAATAGCAGAAGTGCAATATTTATCTAAAAAAATCAAAATAACATCAGATATTGTTAAAAAATATGTTTCCGAAATATAACCGTTTAAATAGAAAATGACGTTTTTGTGTATAACAAACGAAGGAACCTTATCCAAACTTGCAGGTCGGAAAAATAATTTTATTCTCTTTCAATAGTTTTTTCACTGGATCGATGATATTATTTCTACTGTACCAAAAAATCCGAAAAACTAAAACTAAAACTAAAGAATCGAAAAACCGCTATAAAATCTAAAAATACATCTAAAAACAAAACAAAATATTTTAGTCCACCCATCCTCTAAAAAAACAAAATAAAATGAACCCTGAAACATTAAGTTTCACCGTGTATATGGAGAGTACTGCTGATCCACGTCTACACACACACATACTCATATACACAGGTACACACACATACTCTCACACACACGCTCACATATACACGCACATACGCACACACACATATCCATACAGACATTTTTTAAAAATAGTGTATTTTGATTCCTAATGTCTCAAAACATATTTCTAACATGTTTTTAGCCGAACTTTCTTTTCTTACTATCACAAAACTTCCTCTTTGAGGAAGCAAAGAAAGTCATACGGTACATAAAATGGTAGCTCTTTTTACGTACTTTAAGATGCATGTACCAGTCGTTGCCGCAGAGTTTATTTTTGATTCAAAATTTTCAACTTTCGTTTAAATTCCCTATTGAATTTTTTTGTAACATATAAAGAGTTCAGTATAATTCTGTGGCTTCGAGGAATAACGACTTAAGTCCATTTTTCGTGTTTTGGAGAAATTCGTATTCTTATGTATTCACTGTTGTAAAATACTACAGTGCCTAACATAAAGCTTCACAGTCTGCGCATCTAGTTGGCCATCAAATACAAACATAATCATACCCTGGTAGAAACGTTCCCCATATGTTCGCCAGATTTTACTCTATTTTATAGGGAATGGCCAATTTCTGCTTAAAAGTCTGGCGAGAAACCCCGCTACCTGTCGACGTTTTCTCGTCAGAAACCTGACCAACTTATGGTTAATGAATAAATAAATAAAAAATAACGTTTAACGAATTTTTATAAGTTAATAATGATTATTATGTCATGGATTTAATAGTTTATTGTTAATAGAATGCTAAGATATATTTGGGATAGATTCGAAATAAAAACTAAAAACTTATTTCATTAAAAGTTTTTTTAAGGTTAGAGTTTTATAATTAAATAAGACATAAAAAAATCAAATAAATAATCGAATAAAAATTTGCATGCTGTTTTAACGCAGAAGTACTATAATGGGATTTACATTTTCAATAATTGTTTAGGGTTATGTAAGCTATTTAGATTTTCTATAAATTTCTGGTCAGATGCTGGTTTATTTCTGGCGATCTATTAGGAAACGGATCTACCCAATAGATCGTGAACCGACCATCTAATATGCTCAATTTTCTACCAGGGTACATTTGAATATAACAATTTATTTTTCGTTTCTTTACAAGATAGCATAATAATGCAATTAAGTTGTTATGTCTCGAACGCTTGCCACATGAACTCAAGCGATTATGCAATATATAATAAAATTAAGTTATTTTATGGTGTTACTTAATTAACTATTTAAGAACATAATAAATTTTGACTTTCCATATAAAAATAAGCAGATATCAGGCTTAATTCGTTATGTCTAGTGTAATTTCGATATTGTGACTTAAGTCGTTATGTCGCGAACAAGCCGCAAAAAACGGTTTCAAGTTTCTATAACTCGAACAAACCGCAAAAAAGTGGACTTAAGTTGTTATGCCGCAGTCAAAACCAAAAGAGTGGACTTAAGTCATTATGCACATAGTTGGTATCGACAATTGATTATGTTTTATTACATTCTGCAAGTATTATGTGAAAGAGAGTCAAGACCGGGGCAAAGTGAGCCTGAAAAAGTTTGTTGATCGAAATAAAGAACATGTAAGCATTGAAAATATTGCAATTAGTTTCAAGCTGTACTTCAGACTTTCATTAATTATATCTTAAAGTTTTAACCTCTTGAATTAAATAGAATCACTTTTAATTTTAAATATAATAAAAAAATTCATTTGGGTTCATTTTGCCCCGTACTCGGGACATAACATGTTTTGAGATACTGGGATTCAAAATACACTATTTTGTGTGCGTGTGTATGTACATGTGTGTGTGTGTGAGTGCGTGTGTGTGTGCGTGTGTGCGTGCGTGTGTGTGCATACATGGATGTGGATCAACATTACTCTGTATACATACGATGAAAATGAATGTTTCGGGGCTCTAATTTTTGTTTTTCTTTAACCATTTGTGGCCCACATTTTTCTGTTCAATATTTAAACTGAAAATTGTTACGCGGGGGTTTTTGGGGTCGCTGATTACGAATTTGAATTTTTGTTAATTAGTATTATAGAGAAACCTCTTAGCTAATAGAAGAATGTAAAATCATTTATATACACCTATAAATAAAATTTTTATACATAAAAATCTTAGACGAAAGAGGTGGCTATTATAATAGCCACTAATCCACAAAGGGTTAAGCACGGCGGCTCAAAAATTTCTATTTCTGTTTTTCGATGCGTTTTTCTTTTTTTAGCGGTTTTTCGATTTTTTAGTTTTAACTTTTTTGTTTTTTTGATACCATAGAAATAATATCTTCGATTGAGTGATAATTCATTTGAACGAGCATAACATTATCTATAATTGCCCACCCGCGATTTTGAATAAGCTCTTGTTTTGTTATTCACAAAATCGTCATTTCATTCAAACGATTACATCTGTAATTCTTTAAGGAAATTGTTATGGATAAGAATATTTTGTAAAATTTTTGAAGCTCTATCTTTTTCTTTTGAAGGGAATAAAATATTTTTAAATCAATTGATTCTTATTCAGTGGAGAATACTGGAGTATATCGGCAGCATTTGATCTAAAATTTTTCAAAACGATAGCTCTTTACTATCTCCTGAACGGTTATTTGTCCAGATCACAACGAACTTTATATTTCAGGATATCTGAGGTTATGTATTTTTTCAAATCTTTGTTTGATCGTTTATATCTCGAGAATGGCACAGACATCTTTTTACCAAACATGGCTCATTTTACCTATCTTCTGCAACTGCAAATTTTAGATAGGCTGTTTCCCTTATTTTGTTATACACGAAAAAAGTCATATTTAGTTTAAACGGTTATATTTCGGAAATCTATGGTGGCAAATCGTTAAAAAATTTTAGATAATTAGAAATTCAGTCAATCTACGTACTAATATCTGCTTACAGTTAATTTAAATATTTAAATCATTTTAATAAATTACACACAGAGAGAAGATTTTATTTTTTTATTTTTATTTTTAACGTCGCCATGTTTGTGCTCCCATGTGGTGCTAATCGACGACGGGGGTCTGCGGTGTGTTTGTAAACAAAGCACATGTAATTTTTACAGAGGTGCTTGTATCAATCGGCAGAGACTAGGATTCGAACCCGGGTCACCGGCGTGGGAATCCGACACTCTACCGACTGAGCCGCCGCAGGCCCCTATTTAAGAACATGTAAGCATTGCTACAGAGAGAAGATTGCTGTGATAAGGATTATTACCTATCGTTCTGTAATTTTAGTAAAAAATTATCTTCTATCAAAACATTGTCGAAGCGATATTTTTTATAACACTGTATACAAGAATTACTCACGAAAATCATAAAGTAATACATAATTTTTTTTCATAAGTTCATGCGCAGAATTGTTATACGGTAGTTATATAAGAAGTCGCTGTAACAATTTCTTTATATTGCAAAAGAACATTATTCCATCATAAACCCATAAACCCCATAAACTCCATAAATCTCATAAACACCATAAAACCCATAAACATCGCAATGTAATGACGAAATACACAAGTTTTGCAAAAAAAGCAGATTTGACCCTATGCTGCGTAATTTTGAATATTTTTAAACGTACAACATCAAAAAAGAAAGTAGGGGTAATTTTTCCCGTACGATCGATTTCCAGTGGAAAAAGAACGATAGGAAGCTTATGAGAGAATTTAAGTTCCAAGTCGGAATTTCCTGTTGAAATAAATTTCTAAGGACACGGGACGTCATATCACCCACTGAAAACAATTTTGAGACAGTTAAATCATGAACTCATAGATACTGTAAACCTCATAAAATCCATAAAAACGTAAACCCCATGATAAAGCTCATGAACATCGTAAGCCCCATACTACCCATAATCATCGTAAACCCCATAAAATCCATACATATCTTAAACCCCATAAACCCATAAACCTCATAAGACCCATAAACATCGAAAATGCTCCATAAACCCCATAAAACCCATAATTATCGTAAACCCCATAAACTCTTAAACCTCATTAAACCCATAAACATCGTATTCTCCATAAATTCCATAAAAAGCATACCCCCCCCCCCCCCAAAGAAAACATGTAAATCGTAAAATACGTCTTATATGTGTCCGGGCTCCCCTAAATACGTAGTATCATCATGATGGTACCCCATGTTTAGTGTTGGGGGGAAGGGCTGGGAAAACTTTATACATATGGGTGATTTTTACATTTTTACGAAACTGTCCATTTTGATGGCCCATCTTATAAATGTTATTGAAAATTCTTTTTATAATTCAAATCATGTGGTTATGGAATCATTATATATTTTACTAATGATCCATGATATTAAATAACATATTCAGCATAATAAAGTAGCGGAAGCAGGCAAAATATACCTCAAATGCCCCTTCTGCGGCAAGCTTTTAGTTTCATTTAATGCAGTAAATTAAATATACTTGTCTTTATGTCAAATTAGGGTAATTTTAAAATTGTGCAACTTAAAGTACAAATTAATATGAAAATTTTGTATGCGGTGAGAGTTTGTAAAAGTTTAATTTACTACTTTAAAATATCACTCATTAAGTGTCTCTGTCCCCTCCGTAGCAACAAACATGCACGTCTATCTGATCTAAAATAATTTTCAAGTCCACAAATACAATGTATTATAATAAAACATTAACAAATGTATAACATACATTTATAAAGATTCAGATGTATAAGCTCTGGCTTGAGTAAAAAAAGCAGTTTGATACCACGGACGGGACATCAAAAAGGACAGTTTCGTGAAAATCACCCATATAAATAAATACACGCGTGAACTATTGCATATAGGAGTTCAAAAGCGGTCATTAAATACCAAAGAAGGAAAAAGAAGAAGAATATGGATTTAGTATAAAAGCGTGATTTTGAGCATAGCATGCGTTGACTTATTAAAATTCAAAAAATAATACATGACTCTAGTGTACATTCCACAGGGCTCTGTCTTCTGGCCTCTGATTTCAGCCCATTCATTAATGATAATGCGAATGTCCTTGAATCTGACAGTATTTAACACCTACTTACTATACGTAGACGACCTTCAAATATACTACCAAATAACAAAGGACGTTCTGTTCACTGGCCTCTGCTTTTAGGGTGCTATCAGATGGACGCGGTAAACGTAGAGTGGAGGAGGTAAAAGGAAGTAGGTCGAATAGATAAAAGTATTCGTCGGATACTTTTTTCAGATACTCAGTATTGTGAATAAATGTTTTTCGGTAAACAAGTTTCTAATAAACTAAAGTACTAATAAACTATTTCATTTTAACACCAGGTACTGTAGCACAATATTGGTATATGAAACTACGTCTACAATAATGTTGTTATTTTAATCTCTAGAACTCGAAAATCTTTTAATACGATTTAATAAAATTTATACTGAATATAAATTAATATAAAATACAAAAATATTTAAATATTTATTTGAAATAATTTAAATTACATTAATTATTTTTAAATTTATTTTATTTATATAATTTATATAAAATTAATTGCCTGCACATTTTAAGCCACAAAATTTATTGCTTTCTGAAAAAATATGCATTTCTGAACAACTATAGCTGAAGTAATTTTGCGAGTAGAAAGAAATGATGAATTATCGTAATTATTTTATAAAATGATCATTTTTAGTATTTTTATTTTAAGGGGACAGATAAAAAACCTTTAAATTTTATATTAATTGTTAATACATTTTAAGGTAAAAATGAGTCCATAAAAATGTCACTCATCATATATTACCTATTATTTTTCGGTAAATTGAAATATTTCATCATTGTTAGGTTAGGCCCCTTTGATTGGCCATTATGAAAACCTGTAGGTTTTTTCCCGTCAGACATTGTAATTTTCGTGTAACATGCAACAAAATTTCTAGAGTAACATTATTAATAAATAATGAAATAGAATATATTTCTTTGGTTCTAAAGTCAAAATATTCTGTTATCGTTATATATGCCACGACAATTACAAGAAAAATGCTGAAAGATGACAATTTTGGCAATTACAAATGATTTATTTAGATTATCGTATCGTTTAGACTTTTGAAACAGAAATATATTTTCTATTTAATTAATATATTATAAAATTTAAAAATCTTCTCGCCATGTTTTATTTTCTTAAAAAGCATTTAAATAGATAGGGCACCATGCATCTCACTTTTTTGACAATCACCCATATAAGTTTGGTTAAAAATGGATTGGCATTAAAATATACATTTCTTCACCAAAAATCTTTTATCCGCCGTGCCACATTATAAACACAATAAAATCTTGAAACCCCAATTCGATATTATTGGCTCTCAAAACGTTGTGGTCTATGAAGAAATATTCACAGGTTTTTATTGTGGCTGATGAACCCTAGGCGAACGAACTGGGAAGGTTATGTAAGTGATTTGTCAGTAAATCTGACGACTCTCACGGATAAGTATACCTCGACAGAGGTTATCGACAAAAATTGGGAGCTTATACAAGACGCAATTATTGGGGCCTACGAGAAGAATTGTCGCCTTCGCGACAAGACTTCACTCAATCAGACGGCCTGGTGGAATCCAGAACTGGAAGCTACGCGAAAGCAAGTTAGGAAGCTGTATAACAGATCAAAGAGAACGAAGAGCCACAAAGACCTGATGGCCTTTAGATTCGCTCAAAGAGAATATAAAGAAGAAATAGCGTTGGCAGCTGAGAAGGGTGGAAGAAGCACTGTGAGCAAATGAACACTTGTTCGGAAACGGCCAAACTGTGTCGTATCCTGGCTCAAGGGAACAGGAACTACTCGGGTTCCATTAGGCTCCCGTCAGGGGAGTGGGCGGCGAGCGGAGACGAAGCTCTGGACTCCTTGCTCTGGGCCCACTTCCCAGAATGGAGGCCGGACCAGCCAGACGTGACCGATACTGGAGTCCTTGATTCACTGAACGCTCAGCGATCGGTGGCTCATAGGATAATACAGAGCGAAAAAATTAGATGGGCTATAGGGACTTTTGAACCCTATAAAGCAGCAGGGGAGGATGGCATTTTTCCAGCACTCTTGCAGAAAGGAATGGAGGTGCTCTTAGCACCCCTGGGTGATCTATTTAAGGCATGCTTAATCTGGGGTTACATACCTCAGAAATGGAGGATAGCCAAGTGGTGTTTTTACCAAAACCCGGTAAACCCACCCACGAGGTAGCCAAAGACTATAGGCCAATTAGCCTTACGTCTTTTGCTCTCAAAACATTGGATAGACTGGTAGATCGTGATGTCAGGGATAATGCTCTAGCGGCTCTGCCGCTGCACCCCAGACAGCATGCTTATCAGGCAGGGAAATCGGTGGATTCGGCTCTCAAAGAAGCTGTTAACCACATCAGAAAGGGAATGAAAAACAAGGGCATGGTGTTGGGAGCTCTGCTAGACATAGAGGGAGCATTTAACTTCACCACCACGGAAAGTGTTTGCCAAGGTGCCACTGAACACGGGATAGACAACTCCATTATCAGATGGATTAAGCAGTTACTGAACAACCGGGTGATCAAGGCATACTGGGGTTCCTCGATCAGGCAAAGAGCTGTGAAAAGGGGGTGTCCACAAGGGGGGTAATGTCTTCAACCTTCTGGTCGCTCACGATCGACAGTCTCATTAAAGCACTAAACGAAGCGGGATTTTATGCGCAAGCGTACGCGGATGACATTCTCATACTGATCATGGCGGATGATGAGATTATCTTAGCAGAACTTATGCAACAGGCTCTTTCGGTCGTTGAAGACTGGTGCAAAAAGATGGACTTATCCGTAAATCCATCTAAGACAGTACTAGTTAATTTCACAAACAGATATAAGGTTAAACCTCTCAAGGATATCAGTTTGTTTGGAGAGAAGCTCACCATCTCCAGGTCTGCCAAATACCTGGGAGTGACATTCGACAGCAAACTGAAATGGGAGGAGCATATTCAGGAGAAATATAAAAAATTTGTGAGTGCCTACTGGGCGTGTAGGCGAGTTTTCGGTATCAATTGGGGACTAAAACCCCCCATGATTCAATGGCTTTATACGGCAGTACTCAGACCTAGACTCCTACATGGCGCTATCGCCTGGTGGCCTAGGTGCTTGCTTAAAACGGGAAAGGAAATTCTGAATCGTATGCAAAACCTTATGCTAAGAGGTATTACGGGAGCAATGAAATCCACACCGCGAGCGGCGATGGAAAGGCTCCTAGAAATCCCACCCTTAGACCTGAAGGTTAGAACAGAGGCGTTTAGCGCCAATGTTCGTACATTGACGAAAACGGAACGGTGGGAACATTGGGATAAAGACATACTTGAGGAAGCTGGCGTCGACCTCAAGTCATTTTCTAGAGACAGGATAACCCGAAAATTTAATTTCGGGAAGTCTTACGTTATAAAGCCTCTAACTAGAGAGGACTGGAAAAGTGGGTTCCAACACCCAACATCTTCCAATAGGGATTGGTTCACAGATGGTTCACAGAGCGAATCTGGCACTGGGGCGGCAGCCTGTCTAGCGGGAACATCCCGCGAACTAGTGTTCAGCCTCGATCCTCACGCGTCAATTTTCCAAGCAGAAGTAAGAGCAATCAGGGAAACGGTGGATAGCATGATAAGTGAAGAGCTGGAGGGCAGCGAAGTGGTTATCTATTCCGATAGCTCCGCGGCCCTCTCAGCGCTTGACAAAGCGGAAGTAATCTCGATAGAGGTTTGGAAATGTGTGAAAGCGTTAAACAAGCTAACAGAGAATAACAAAGTGACCTTAGCTTGGGTTCCAGGACATGCTGGAGTCTTAGGCAACGAGAAGGCGGACCGGTTATCAAAACGAGCCACATATTGCAGGGTGGCAATACCAGAGAGCTCAATTAAGAGCTCTCTTAGAGCGTGGACCCGGAATAGATCTGACCGTATCTGGCGGGAATCATCGGGAATGAGACAGGCCAAAACTTTGCTAGGTAGCTCCTCACCGCCAATCTGGAGCGGGGAGTTAATACTCCGCTCCAAAAGCTCAATAATGGATATCGTCCGCATGCATCCTGTCATTCCTCCCAGAACTAACCTTTGTACTCTATAGAGTGCCTTCTCATGTATCTTGAGTTCCCCTCTGTGATCCCAGACGAGAGTTCCGTGAGCCAGTCTGGGTCTGATGATAGACTCATCTTACCTTTTCAGATTCCAGTTTCCAGGTATTGCCAAAGGGCCTTCTGCAGACCCAGAATGTTCCACATTTTCCTTTAATATGTTTAACCCAATTCAGCTTCTGTCGAGTGTGACCCCCAAGTATTTGGCCTCTTTGACCAGGCTAAAGGGAACGCCCCCCACATGGAGTCCCTCGATCGGTTTCACCGTATACCTGGTAGTACACAACACAATGCTAACCGTCTTGAGGTTAACACCGAGCTTCACCGACTTGTACCAGGTATCCACTATCCCCAGCACGTGTCGCATTAGGTCTGTCAATACGTCCTCATCATCGCCTCTAACCGTTATAACGATGTCGTCCGCGTACGCCTGGGCAGAGAACCCTGTTATACTTAGGAGCCGTATCAATTCGTCGACTACCAGACACCACATTGTGGGGAACAAGATACCCCCCTGCGGGCACCTCTTGGTCACCTTATCTTTCCTTGTGTGTGTTACCCAGGGGGTCTCTATCACTCTACAGCTTAGTATGCACCAGATCCACCTGTATAGGGTCTCCGGGACAGCAAGCACCTTCATGCCTTCTGTTATTGTTTCTTTGGTTCCATGCCCTTATTTTCCATACCTTTCTGTATGAAGCCTACCGCTTCCGCCAGAGCCGTATCCAATAACTTACCCGCCTGGTAGGTGTGCTGCTTGATATGTAGCGGTGCCTCAACCAGCGATGTTTCCTTAATGTACCTATCGATCAGTCTTTCCATCGTCTTGAGTAGGAACGATGTCAAGCTGATCGGTCTATAGTCCTTTGGTTCTCAGTGTTGTTCCTTCCCTGTTTTTGGAAGGAACATGACTCTCGCCCACCTCCAGCTTCCAGGTACATGTCTCAAAGCCAGGCAAGTTCGGAACACCCCCGGCCGTCAACATCTCGGTATTTACCGACGTTACTATGACGTCAGCCGCCCGAGATATTTGCGTATCTAAGCCTTGTGTGGAGTCAGGAAGCCCCGTGAGTGCTGGCGTTTTCGTTGCACTATTTTTTCATCCTGCATTCAATCATATTTATTTTTGTGCAGGTGCGCTAGTGTTGGTGGCAGGAGTCGCTTTTTTTTAATTTCTTATACTTTTGAAAATTAATCTGTTTTACATCCTTTACTCGGTAATGGAGAAAGAGAATATTTCATAGCCAGAAGAAAAATGTGTGTGTGTGTGTGTGCGTGTGTACGTGCGTGCGTGCGTGCGTGCGTGCGTGCGTTTGTGTGTGTTTGTGTGTATTTGTGTGTGTGTGTGTGTGTGTGTGTGAGAGTGTGTGTGTGTGTGTGTGTGTTTGTGTGTGTTTGTGTGTGTTTGTGTGTGTTTGTGTGTTTGTGTGTGTTTGTGTGTTTGTGTGTTTGAGTTTGTGTTTGTGTAGCAGCTGTAAAAATTTATTTCACTTTAAAAAGAGAAAATAGCAACTTACTGTAGCAGGGCTCGAAATATCTTTATTGTACCGACATTTATGTTTTCAGTTTTTTATGAGTTATTACTTCTGACCATAAAGATTTTTATCTTGTTATTTCCTATATCAGTAAATATTTTAGAAAATGTTTAGGGTGATTTTGTGTTGAGTGTGTGTGTGTGTGTGTGCGTGCGTGCGTGCGTGCGTGCGTACGTGCGTGCGTGCGTGATTCATGCTGTTGTGAATATTGTTGCATATATCTCAGCCAGTACTACCGCTTTTGCCGTGAGAGATTGCCCTTAGCCTCTAGTCGGACCGCAGGAACCATTCTCGTATCCCTCTTCTCTTGGACGAGTCGAAAGAGCCGAGTCTCGCCCGGAAATAGTCCATTCACGTGGAGATCCCATTGTTGTTGGGCAGCCCTTCAGTCAATTGATAGCTGTTAGGGGGATTCACATTCACAGGAGAGTCATTTTACTGGGAGTCCTTCCATAAGTGCCCTCTCCCCAAAGACTAGATGTGAGGTTGTTCCAGGTCCGACCACAGGAGTTCCCCCACCGACCGTAAAAGGGCTCACGTCAAGGTGGCAATCCTCGAGAGAGAATATGACGTGTAACTTATTTTTAGAGTTCAACTAAGCTTATCATAACGAGCAAATTGTCAGCTTTAGTTGGCGTGGTCGTAGGTACTCTAATAGTGTACCAGTCAAATGTTATGATAAAAAATGTCAGGACGAGATATCTCGTCCTCCTGGCTATGGTAAAAATCTCGTTTAGACGAGATATCTCAAGATACTGCATCAGAGGGTTAAGAGGATCTTTATATAAAAGAAAATAACTTCTAGTTCAAAATTTTATATAATCCGACATTGGTGTGCAAATTAACCCTGTAGGGGCGAAATAGTCATTAGTGTCACTTTAAAAAGCATTTTTTGCATATTAGCGTGGTTGTATAGTATCCAAACGTCTGTGAGCATACAAATAGTATGTAAATTTTTCCAATCATGCTTGATTTCTATTCGAACTAAATGAAAAAAATTCAGTCAATACAAAAGAATCTATGCAATCAGCATTTGTATGCAAAGTTTTCCAACTTTTTTCAAATGATAGTTATTTTAATGTGAAAATTTTAAGTATTTAAATAGCATAAAAATTGTAGGTGCTCAATATTTTACCATGCATCAACTCTACAAAAATGTTGATCTGGCTATGCGGTGATAGTAACGTAACATTTATCGGAAAAATTAAAAAAAAAATATTTTTTTTGTAGACATGTTTAATAAGTATTTACTGAAACATTTTAATAAAAGTTAATGGATTCTTTTTTAATCATTTCCAAAATTATATATCATTTTGAGGCTATTAGCCTAATCGAACCCTTTGAAATCTATGAGTAGCTGGCGCATTATTTCGCTGTATACCCATTTCTTTTCTAGGAGGCGTTTAACTGTGAACATCTTATCAATAGTCAACCTGTTTCGTCGAAATCTATACTTATAGCACCGCCCGGGGATTTTCTTCGCAAAAGGTGTGAGTCTTGCTAATAATACATTGGATAGGATCTTATTATAGCACGTGGGAAGAAGAGGGATTTCTCTATAATTATTGTAATTTGTTTTATACCCTTTTTCGAAAATTGAAATTATAATTGAGATACTTTGTCTTTTAGGTATCTAATTATCAGACTTACACACATCAATAGTATTTTCAATTCATTTTAATAATATTTCGATATATATATCAACTTATGTATTTTTCTTTGAATTATTTTTTTGTGTTTTTATAAGCCGAATTATTACCATCTCAATAATGACCATTTTTAATCAATGATTTCGTAATGGTAATTTGGCCGTAAAAAGTTTGTCTATCGATAAACTTTAATCACTATATTTTCCATGTTTGATACAGTATAAGGATCGAAATAACCTGGTCCTATACCAAACCTAGTGTGTCCTACCCTACATTTTTTGTAACATTTTACACACTGGTTTGCGTGTGTAAAGTACCCTATTCTCGCACTGTACAAAGTATGCGCAAAGTGATTACTTTGTGCACAGGTGGGTGAAATGAAGATAAAATAATGTAAATGGTGCAACAGACAAAATTATATACATACATGTACATATTTATGTACACAGAAGAGTGATATAACGGAAGTCGTTATTTAAATTGAAGTATTGCACTAACAAAATTAACATCAGTTGGTCGTATATATCACATCTAAACGTAAGACGCAGGACACGGAGTCTTAGTAGTAGTGCGTTATTGTTAATGTTGGTCACCGTGGTATTGCCTGCGTACTGCCGTTTTAAACTTACACAAGCATGGCAGGCACCTTAGGCTACCTAGGTACTTTAGGGTGGGGAGGGGGAGGGGGGGGGCGAATTCCAGAAGCTCGCACCTTGAGCCTGAAAGGATTTCAAACCCGTGTATGTGTTCGACGCTAGAACTAAGAGTTCCCTTGCATCCAACCTACTCAAGTCTTGATCTGGTTTTTTGCAGGGGAGATGCGCAAAATATGCCCATCTCCCCTACAAATTTAAACAGTTTGAGGAGACCATCAGATGACCTAGTCGGACTTTCACCCCAAGACCTATTTTGAACCCAATCATGCCCCAAATCGTTTTTTTTCATGTAGGACCTTCCATTTTTGAATATGTATTGGAATTTTATAAAAATTTCGTTGGTCATATTGGAATATGGTTTAGTCAACTTTTAGGGTCTTTATTGGTCCCAATCAGGCCCAGAGTGCACTTTTGCACTCACAGGTTTCCGTAAAAATCACAGGTTTCCGTAAAAACTGTAAAATAAAAAGTCTTTGGAGCACGATGATACGAGGGTAGTTCAATAAGTCTTTAGAATGACCAACAGATGGCGCGCGAATCGCTCCAAATCATCTGTTTTCAGGCAGCACCGCTCCCGACTAGATATATGGTGCAGTCACAGTCCACATCTTCTGAGTTTACGTGTTTTTATAACCAATTGAAAAAAAAAAAATTGCTTGTTAAGAAAAATGGAAAAAAACGAGTTCAGAGCGGTAATTAAACATTTTCATTTAAAGGATTTAACTCCATATGAGATAAAAAATGAATTGGACTCAGTTCATGGCACATCTGCCCCTGCCTTAGCAACGGTTTATAACTGGGTAAATGAATTTAAGCGTGGTCATACATCAATAAGTGACGAACCACGTTCAGGAAGGCCCGTAGAAGCAACTACTCCCGAAATCATCAATAAAATCCACGATATGGTGTTGAAGGATAGAAGATTAAAAGTGCGTGAGTTAGCTGAGGCCACAAGGATATCTATAGGTGCAGTTGTTTCAATTCTACATGAAAAATTAGGCATGAAAAAGCTATCGGCAAGATGGGTGCCGCGTTTGCTCTCAGCTGAGAAGAAACGCAATAGAGTGGTCGCCTCTGAGGCTCTTTTGGCGCGCATAAGTCGGAATCCTGAGGAATTTTTTCGTCGATTTGTGACTGTGGATGAAACATGGATACACCACTACACTCCTGAGACAAAGGAACAATCCAAACAGTGGATTTCCACAGGCGAACCAGCTCCAAAGAAGGCAAAGACCGTAAAGTCAGCTGGTAAGGTTATGGCTACAGTTTTTTGGGATGCACGTGGAATTATACTTATTGACTACTTGGAAAAGGGTAAAACAATTACTGGTGAGTATTATGCGTCATTATTAGAGCAGCTGAAAGAAGAAATTAAAAAAAAACGACCACATTTGGCGAGAAAAAAAATTCTCTTTCATCACGAGAACGCCCGAGTTCACACATGCTTCGTTTCAATGGCTAAAATTGAAGAACTAAAATTCGAATTGGTCGAACACCCACCGTATTCACCAGATTTAGCCCACAGTGACTTTTTCTTATTTCCAAACTTGAAAAAATGGCTCGGTGGACAGAGATTTACGGACAACGAAGACGTCATTGCCTCTGTAAGTGCTTATTTTGAGGAACTTCCGAAAACGCACTTTTCTGAAGGATTAAAAAAACTTAAAAAGCGATTGACCAAGTGTATAGAGCTCCAAGGAGATTATGTTGAAAAATAAAAAAAAATTTACCCAAAAAAAATTGTTTTTATACTTTATTCTAAAGACTTATTGAACTACCCTCGTAGCTGTATGACGAGTCTATAAGGTTTTGGGCCCAGGCCCATATTGGGCCTAATGAGGCACTAAGTCGATCTTTTAAACTAAATCTGTTGTTATTAAATACAAATATGCATTTTGCGCCCAGAAAATACATACGAATATCCAGGACGCATTTTCATTATGAAACTTAATTTTAGGTTAAAAATGTAAAATGAAACTCATTTAGTGTAATAAATACAGGACTGTAAGATTTGGTACGGCCCAGATAATACTTTAGGACCAATCAGAATCTGACGCGATTCTTTCCTCTGAGACCGGTCAAATATGTAATAAAAATTGGCATCATAAATATTATAATAATTCATGTTGTTCTATGCCCGACTGGGGACTTAGAGTGAATGAGGAGAGCTACCTATAAACGGGCTCTCCACGAAAGGTATACGAATGGGGTGAAAATGAAGGGTGAAGAAGCCTAGCCAAAGCGGGTATTGCTGGATCCCCGGACATTTACCTGACCGTCCTTGATGGGAGGGCGAGGGTAACGACTCGCTTTAGCGACAAAGGAACAATTCTCCATTGCGGTTTGGTAGACCACAATGGGTAAAGTACCTCCAATCTAAGGTGTGAGAACCGTGCTGAGGGATGCATAGCACAGGGGGAGCTGCGTCGCAAACGATTCCTTCGGGTCACCAGGCTGAAATCCCGTCGTATACAAAGCCTTACCCGGCATTCCGGCTCCTGTCGGGTGGACCAAATACTTCCGCACTACTCGTGGGATTAACATGGAGGATTTATTAAGGGGTAACACCACTCTAGCGGCCCGAAAAAATGCCTAATTTGTACGATTTTTTACAAGAGTAGGAAAGAAGTGATCAAATTTCTTTTTTGAGGGTTTACTATACATATATTGAGGTATAAAAATATATTTTTTTTACATTTAAATACAAAATGGCAGCTATACAGCGAATCTCGTGAGAAGCCTTTTTCAAACTGGGAGAACAGATTACTCGTAAACTATTGCGTGGATTGGATTGAAATTTTTACTGTAGCTTCACAAATAGATTCTCTAAGTACGTAGCCGTTTTTCGATTAAATGTAAATTTTTTTGTTATAAACAATTTACATCGTTTTTTTTCGAGAAAAATCGACTTTTTTCAGAAGTGCGCCATTTCTACAAAAATTGAAATAAAAAAAAACCCTACGTACTTCCAAAGTTAACGTTATATAGATTACAAATTTCTTTGGTTTTTTGTTCCAGGTCTCATACTTTCCGAGAAAAGTGTTCTCCCGTATGGAGGTTTGAGAAAAAGACTTCTCACGAGATTCGCTGTATAACCGCCATTTTGTATTTAAAAGTAAAAAAAAATATATTTTTGTACCTCAATATGTGTATAGTAAACCCTTAAAAAATAAATTTGATCCCTTCTTTCCTACTTTTGTAAAAAATCGTACAAATTAGGCATTTTTCGGGCCGATAGAGTGGTGTTACCCCTTAAATAAAAAAACAACAGACGAGACGGCGGCAGATCGGGGTCTAGAACCGATCGCCGACAACTCGGAGAAAGACCTCCAAGGACCTCCGGCAACGGAGATCGCTGGGGAGATACCCCAGGACGAGACGAGCTTGAATCGACATCTAAGTGGGGCACAAAGGAGGAAACTCCTGAAGCAACAGGCGATAGAGGAGGGCTGACCCGTGCTCGTTTTGGGACAAACAGGCGGCAGAGGAAGAGGGAAGAGAGAAGGGCCAACGCACTTGCTCAACCTTCAACTCCTGTCACTGGGGCCTCGGGGGGCAAGAAGATGGCATCTTCTAGCCTGGAAGCGCCGGAGCAGGCTTCGAGACTGCTTAAGCGCCCTAAGGAGAGTGGGAGTTTCGCGGCGGCGGCATCAAACCTGCCGAAGGTCATCCTCACTTGTGGGGATTATCTCGGAAAGGAGATGCCTGCTGACGTGATAGGAAAACTCAAGGAGGCGGTGGTGAACCAAGTCCTGAAGATGGAAGAGGGGGACTTTGTACACGCGTACAAGGACACGCTAAATGACTTCAGAAGGGAACTAGATAAAGCCAAAAGAGAGAAATGGCAGAATTTCTGTTCAAATACAGAAGGTCTAACAGAAACGACTAAACTAGTCAGACTTCTAACCAAGGATAATAGTATCCGCTTACGAAGCCTTAAAGACAGGTCAGGATACTACACAGAAACAGAAAAGGAAACAATGGAACTACTTATGAGAGCAAACTTCCTGGACTTCACCAAAAATGAGAACGAGGAGGGACATATACGTATACCTGGGAGAACCAGGGCACGAGGAAATTCGGACTGGGCGCTGGCGGCACAGATCGTCACACCAGAAAAAGTTAAATGGGCGATCAACACCTTCGAACCGTATAAAACACCTGGACCCGACGGCATTTTCCTCAAACTATTGCAGGATGGGTGCGATGCCGTACTGAGACTGGTCACGAGGATTATCAGAGGGAGTATCGCCATCGGATATATTCCGGGAAACTGGAAACGCACACGGGTTTCGTTCATACCGAAACCTGGAAAGAAGAGTTACACGTCTGTGAAGGATTTTACGAGTAGACCTATTAGCCTTACCTCCTTCATGCTGAAAACGCTGGAGAGGTTGGTCGATAGGTACATAAGAGAAACGATCCTGGGAAGTTCTCCACTACACCAGGAACAACATGCATATTCGGTGGGCAAGTCCACGGAAACGGCTTACACTCTGTTGTAGGATATATTGAAAAGGCAAAAAGCGCCAAGGAAACGGTAATTGGTGCCTTTGTGGACATAGAAGGAGCTTTTAACAGCATCACTAGGAGAACCATTGATAGAGCCCTGGCGAAGCATGGTGTACCGCGAACCATCAGAAACTGGATAGCGGGGATGCTGAGTGACAGAAACATTTATTGTGAATGGAAGGGGAAAACAGTAAGGGGGAGGTCAACGAGGGATGCCCGCAAGGGGGGAGGGGGTCATATCACCGCTCTTGTGGACATTCGTAGCGGACGAACTCCTACGCATACTTCACAGGGTAGGGATCTACGCTGTCAGCTATGCGGATGACTTTGCCATACTTGTCAGGGGTAAGTATGAGCAAGTTTTACCGGATCTTGTTCAAAGAGCACTGAGCGAGGTCAGCGAGTGGTGCCAGACGGTATCTCTGGGGGTAAATCTTGAAAAAACAGAGATTGTAGTCTTCACCACTAAATATAAATGTAAAATCAACAGAAAGGTCAACTTCTACGGGAAAGAAATACCGTATGCAGAAGGGGTTAAATATCTAGGGATATGTCTAGATAAGAAACTAACCTGGAAGCAGCATGTTAAACAGCAATGCGGAAAGGTGCTAAACATATTCATGCAGTGTAGAGCGGCTATTGGCACAGGATGGGGGCTAGAACCCCAGAAAGCCTTATGGATATATGAGGCAATACTGAAACCAAAGCTTACCTATGCTGTAGTAATATGGTGGAAAGCAGTCGAAAATAAAACCACAAAAGCAAGCCTGGACCATGTACAGGCGGTCATATTGAGGGGAATTTTCGGGGTGCGAAGAAGTACCCCCGCAGCCGTCGTCAGGATGTTGCTGGACATGGAGGGCCTTGACTTAAATATTAAGGAGGTGGCCGCTAGGTCAGCATACAGACTGATGTGCGGCGGATGATGGTCAGAGCAAGGAAACGGACATACCACAATCCGGAGGAAAATGCTGGGTGAACCAATCTTTGGAAAGCCCCAGGATAGAACTAATAAAATCTTCCAATTCGGGCAACGTTACAAAACGAAAATAACAAATAGAGAGGAATGGAACAACCAAAACTTTGGACATGGAGACATCTGGTTCACAGATGGATCTAAAACGGACAATGGTACGGGAATTGGAATATGTGGTCCCAAGCGACGGGAGGACGCAGCCCACAGCCTAGGAAGACACACCACGGTACTATAGGCGGAACTAACCGCCACAGAGATCTGTGCGAGGAACTTAGTGCAAAAAAGGGTCGAAAGCAGAGACATCCAAATCTGCACCGACAGCCAAGCAGCTATCCTAGCTCTTGGTAAACCTAGCACCACGTCAGCCTTGCTCAGGGACACGAAAAACATCCTAAACGAACTGGCCAGAGTAAACAAGATCGGCATCACCTGGATTCCTGGACACTCGGGAATAAAAGGGAATAAAAAGCAGATCAGCTTGCAAGGCAGGCAGCAAATAAAAGGGGACAGCCAGAAAGGGAGGTAGGAATACCATACCAGGAAGGCTGTGACGCGATTAGGAAAAAATTAGTAAAAGAAAGTTGGAGTCTATGGAAACACTCCACAGGATATAGATGCTCCAAAGAACTACTGGGGGAACATATCACCGAGTGGGGAAAAGGAATCATCAGCTTGGATAAACGCAGGGCACGCACCCTACTGGGTCTATTAACTGGACACTGTGACCTACGGTGCTACTTATACAAAATACAGGGAACAAGCAACCTGTGTAGATGGTGCAACGAAGTAGAGGAGACCCCCAGTCACTTCCTCTGCAAATGTCCCAATCTAACCGGAGATCGATAGAGATGGCTTGGGAACGGGATCTTAGATCCCGAGACTTTCAAGGAGGTAAACACGAGCAAACTGCTTGCTTACTGCAAAGCTGTAGGTTTCGTGAAGCCGCCTTAAGTTCAACCTGGGGGAATAGGGATACAATGGTGAAAACTAAGTATCCCTGAGGTATTAAACACCCCGGCACCTTCTAATAAAAAAAAAAAATGTTCTACATAATATAATTAAACAATATATATTACTTATACATTAGACGATTTAAAGTAAAAACCTTATATAGTTAACATTTAAACGTTAAACATTATAATTAAATTTATACCAAATCTTGAAATAAAAATAGTTTATCAAAAGCGTTTCAATTTACTTACTTCTTTATGACTTAATTATTAATGGTTTATTAATTTATTTAAAGGATACCTCTAAAAATCGTATTTAGAGTTTAGTTTTACTTTAATAAACGGTTAGAACCTAAGGTTTAGTCCATTCTAAGCATAACTATTTCTTTTAAGGAGTTATTGACGCGTAGAATATGTTTCGAAAGTTACATATTGATATTAGATGTTTATACGGACCTAGAATAAAGATTACAGCTACGCGTATATTCGATTAGAGCATAGTGTAGAAGCTTTACACTACTTAAAAATCCATATTTTTTACTTGAATTAATAGTTATTAATAAGGATAATATATTCTCAAAGTTTCAGATTGATTCTTATTGATGTCAAAATGGATCCAGAGTGAAGTTTACAGCTGCGCGTACTTGCAGAGCACGAATACTTTAAATGCGGTTTTCTCGAAACGACTTTTTTTGTGTGGCGGACGTGATAGAAAGAAAACTACTCGACGATTCGGTCTAAAATATTAATATTTTATTCTACAAATTAGTGGCTATCACATGAACTAGGGTTATAATGATGGTCCATTCCTTTTCCTTTTTTTAATAGTTAACTGAATAGAAAGAGCTATTTTTGAAACTTTTGACTTACAAAAGCCGCAATTGTTGACCAAAATCGTTCTATCCACTTCACACGATACCTATCCTCGTAAAAGCATGCGCATCGAACATAGAACCTCCTCCTTTTTAAATTCGGTTAAAAATAAGAATCTTTTTGTTTTATTTGTCTTAGTCCATCCAGTCGAATCGGATCATGTCCGCCAACAAGACATCTATGTTAGAAGACAACATTTTGACGTACAAATACTAGTTTAAAATAATGAAAAAAAAATGTTTTTTTTTTAATCTTTTTTGTACTTTAAGGTTACTATAATATATAAGACAAAGTTTAAAACCTTTAAGTATTCTTTTATCATAATAAAAAATCCATTGGTCGAATTATCGACCGAGAAAGTTTGAACGTCCCTTTTACAGAGTTAAGTAACTGATAAATTTATGTATTTCTATCTCAAAAGCTCTTTTCTATACGTTAAATAAAAAAATTAAAAATTATCTTTTATTTTAAATTACGTATAGAATATGTAAAAAAAAATTCGACGCATAATTTTGAGTTATTCCATTTCACGTTTAAAACTTTTTGAAATTAATAAAATTTTAAATGCGCATAACACATTACAAAGATACTAGATTTTGCTATTCTTTACTGTAATTTCTTGTTATTTGTAGAGCGTCCTTTCATATATTGTACTATTGTATTTGTTTGGGCTAGTCCCACGTCTATAATGCCTGTTTTTGCTGATCGATCTTTCTCATATTCTGTTTATGTTTTTCATCTTGAAACGCGCATGCGCAATGGGGCGAATTTTCACCACTGATGGGTAAAAAGTATATTACTCTTTTTCTTTTAAGTACAGGGAAAAGTAACTGAATGAAAATATTCACGTCTTGGACACATTAATGTCATACCATTAATGAAAAGTTATTTCTAGACTATTTGAAAAGTGACCCTATTTGAACATGCAGTATCAAAGAAAAACCTCATTTGAAAACAGTTACAACAATAATATATATGTAAACATTGCCAGACACTTTTGTTCCCTTTTATTTAAGTACTTTTCCTCGTACTTGAAATGTTAAATCAAAAATACTTTTTGCCCACATTAATTTTTAGAAAATGCTAATTGGTATATTTTCTATTAACCCAAATCTGAAAAACTATATCTATTATCTATAGATTAAATATATTATAACAGTTTGTTGCAGAATTGCACTTCTTTATTTTGAGACCAATTTTGCAATTTTGACCTCGAATTTGTAGTCAGTGATCCCAAAAACCACTGAAACTATATCTGAGGATTCCTAGAAAAATGACTTAAGTCCATTTTTCTTTAAATTAGTAATAAGTGATCAAATATGTTTAAAATTTTTTTAATTTTAATAATTGAAATCGAAAATAAAAACTTTCAACCTTAATATTTGAAACACATAAAAAGTAGATTCAAGTCGTTTTTCTGGGAACCCACAGATATATACTTTGTACGTGTCCTAAACTAGATTCTTATAACCACTAAGGAATTAATAATCAAATTAATTACGTTATTCATTTAGTTATAATTACATCTCTTAAAACTTTGTTATTTAGAGTATTGACGTGACTCGTTGATAAAAGAAATTAAGTTAAAACAGATTATTTTAAAACAATTGATTACACATAATTAGTTTATTTCTATAAATGTTTGAACAAATTGTATGCACATAAAAAGTATACTTTACAAGCCATATTAAACATATTCTGCATATGCTAAGTATCTAAACAATAAATATAATATATAATCATATATATATATATATATAACATATAATCACACCTTTTATTGTGTTGTCACTACAATGACACTTAACAATGACTTGTAAATTTCCATAAAATATGCGATTCAATATGCAATCGATGAATTAAAGTAATAAAAAGTAATGATTACTACGAGAAGTTTTTAAGAGATTGTCATTTATATAAAAAAGGTTAAGAGGATGAAAGTAAAGCTTGCTCGATGGTTTCCACAATCTTTGCTTTTTCTTTCCAATTATTTTATTTCGGGCTTCAGAAGTTACTGTTATTTAATTAAAAATAAAATTAATGATTGAGATATGTAATACAGATGCAGTCTCTTGTAGGAGAAAGTTAGGTCAATAAACAATCACGTAAAATATTTCTGATAAGACATTCACAATAAAAGCTAATTGTCATGTAAGAAAAGAAAGCAAATATTTTATCATTATCCTATTAAAGATTAATAGAAGCAATGTTTTCAAACTGATGTACAATAAAAAAGTTTCTTATACATATATATTAAAATTTAACATTACTTAATGAGAAAGTTAGGTCAATAAACAATCACGTAAAATATTTCTGATAAGACATTCACAATAAAAGCTAATTGTCATGTAAGAAAAGAAAGCAAATATTTTATCATTATCCTATAAAAGATTAATAGAAGCAATGTTTACAAACTGATGTACAATAAAAAAGTTTCTTATGCATATATATTAAAATTTAACACTACAAGTATAAGTATATATACAAGTATAAGAAATATAGATTTATAGAATGTCTAATTTTTTTTGCAATGTTCTTTTTATCTAATCAGAATGAATCCACCCAGCTTCAACATTATGAAAAAAATAAACTTTTTTATTATCTTTCAAAAGTAAAAGATTATTGTATGGTAAGTACTAATTAAAAAGATACTCTGAATAACAAAGTTTTTAAGTAATGTCAATAACTAAAACAATAACGTAATTAATTTGATTATTAATTCTTTAGTGGTTATAAGAATCTAGTTTACGACCCATACAAAGTTTATATCTGTGGGATCCCGGAAGTACAACTTGAGTCTACTTTTTATGTTTTTGAAATATTAAGGTAGAAAGTTTTTATTTTTTATTTCAATTATTAATGTTAAACAAATTATGAAAAGTAGATATATGGTTTTTTCCGGGAATCCACAAATGTAGGTATAGTGATTTTTGGGATCGCAGACTACAAATTCGAGGTAAAACTTGCACAATTGGTCTCAAAATAAAGAAGAAGTGCAATTATGCAATAAATTGTCATAATATATTTAATCTATAGGTAATAGATAGAGTTCTTCAGACTTGGGTTAATAGAAAATATACCAATTAGCATTTTGTAAAAAATAGTGCGGGCAAAAAAGTATTTTTGATTTAACATTTTAAGTACAAGGAAAAGTACTCAAATAAAATGGAACAACAGTTTTTGGCCATATATACATATCCCTTATATTATATTAAAATCCAGCGCGAGATATCGAATGTAGAAAGATGTATCGAATTTTCGATTCCTAATTTCGATATTTTGATTTACAATAATAATTTGAATGTTTGGGAAGATAACTTCGACGCGCGGAGCGAGCCATCATCTTCTCTAGTATATATTAATGTTGTAACTGTTTTTAAATGAGGTTTCTCTTCGATACGGCACGTTCAAATAGAATCACTTTTCAAATAGTCTAAAAATCAGTTTTCATTAATGGTATGACATTAATGTGTCCAAGCACTTGAATAATTTTATTCAGTTACTATTCCTTATACTTAAAAGAAAAAGAGTAATATACTTTTTGTCCATCAGTGGTCAAAATTCGCGCCAACGCGCATGCGTGTTTGACGGAATCACTCAGTTTAACACGTTTTATCTATTTATTAATTAAATCAAATGGTACAATTAAACAACGCAATTGTACAATTCGTATTAGAATTAGTATAATTTTTTAACCCTTGTTACAGTTAGAAAAATGCATTACTTAACGAGATATCAACATTTGATGGTGCGAAGAAAATGAAGATTTAAATTATTAAAAAACTAAGCGAGTACAATTAAAAGTACGAACGTAGGAGTAAAGTACAAATTGAAATACGTCGACTATTATTTTTTTTATTAAAAAATACGCAAGTTAGGTGGCTGGGGTGGGGTAGGTCGCACCAGCGTGGAGGTTGGGTCGAGGGGCGTGGGTCCTGGGAATGTTTGGCAGTATATAGAGCGCTACACTCGCTGCCCGCGACTAGCGAGCCCTAGTTCGAGGTCAATGCTCCAGTTACCCGCTCGTGGCGCGCGAGAGCAAACGTCGCAGGCGGCAGTGTGCACAGCCACGAGCGCGTCGCCATGGCGACGTGACGTCGCACGGTGACGTCAGTGCCGCGATCGTCGTAGCGCGGGCAAAGACCCCCGCGACGAGTCGTCGCTGCCGCCACCGCCGCCGCCGCCGTCGCTGCCGCTGCCGCTGCCACTGCCACCCACCGCCACCCGCAACCCCGCCGCGGCTGCTGCAGCTGCTGAATGGGGCGAGGTGCAGCGCGTCGCAGCCACAGCATCATGCCCTCGTTCCCGAGATCCAAGCGTCGTTCTTCTCTCCCTCTCTCTCTCTCTCTCCCTCTCTCTCTCTTTCTCTCTCTCCTCTCTCTCTCTCTCTCTCTCTCTCTCTCTCTCTCTCTCTTTGTCCCTCCTCGCACCCGTTAACCCCCTCACGATCGGCAGCCACTGCTGCCGCTGCAGCATGCATTTACGCTATAGCCTCGCCACTGCCGCACGTACAGCCTCACGATATGCGGATTTACTCCGAATTCGTCCCAATCAATCGACCTCGTTTTTTTTTCTTACCTCGTAAATGCCGAGCGCCTGCTACTGGCTTGCCTCTATTCTTCTCGTCCTCTTCACGGTATATACGGTTCGCTGATAGGTGTACGCATTTGCTCAACCCTCGAATGAAAACAGCGTAGGTATAGTCACTAGGTACGTCATCTTGCTCGTATAATTATCCTGCATGCGTGGTGTGTCCAAAACAAGGAGTAAAGGTACAAAATTCAGGAATTGTGGGTATGTCTACATATGCGTGACAACGTGATGTTTTTCTGTCACACGACATGTGACAACCAATCGCAAGCGAGATCTAATGGTAAAGAGACGATTCACCATTAGATTTTGCTTGCGATTGGTTGTCACACTGGCCTATGTATCCATACCTTTAATGGTGCGTTTAATTTACATGGTTAGGCACAGTGTGCAGTCGATCATGAATCGATCAGTTTGTCGCACGCGCGCTGCGCTATGCCCTGCGTATTAACCTTTATTAGAAGGCCGGAATGCTGATATATCGGCTCGAACCACGATGAGAACTTTGTATGTGGTGAACCCTCGATGTAAGACACAAGTTTCGATAGTTTTTAAAGGAAGTTCTAAGACCTCAAATCCCGATCCTCTAAAGGTTAAGAAGATGCGTCAGATCTACTTTACCCACCGATAAATATATTAGACAATTTGATTTTCACAAAAAATACGCATTTTAATATTTTAATCATATTTTCTTTTCAGGGTTTTGATTTGTTTACCACACAAGTCTTGCTTAACTACTAACTCGACTGTATTTCCCTGTTAGTCGATGATTAGTCCAACTGCCAGTTACTACATTGAACGAAATTAGCACCGGATTACTCCAAGCTCGTAATTGACTATTGTAAGAGACAAATAAGGTATATAATTATGCGTTAAACGTATATTTTCGGAAAAGTAAAGAGCGAAGTGATACAACTCTCAATAATTAACAAGAATTCGAATCTATGCAATACCTAGCAAATCGCGAATTTGTTTATCATTATATCGGTTTATTATCAACGACGGTCAAAACGAATTCGTAAGTGAGATATTTTAGTAGTTGTCAGTGGCGACATTGGACAAGGTTATTTAACCAAGAAACTGTATGAAAAGAGGTTAAGTTTTAATTTTTCGGTAAATCTCTACTGGACAAATTTATGCTGATATATCCCCGTCCGTTACAACCATGTTTATAGGAAACATTATTTTTGGCCATCTTGCTTCCCTATTAATCAAGAATAAAGCATCACGCTACGTAAATTGTGTTGTTTAGCGATTTTGTCCTTATGTTGTTTATAAAATTGCAAAGATCACAGAATTCATGAGTGAAGATATATGCGATGTTAGAAGGAATGAGTGCATTTCTCTTTGCGCAGACTAGGCAGGTTAACTATTTAGGAGAGAAGGGAGTACTTTGCGGCGGTACAATAAAGCAATCAATATGGGACAACCGCCATACCTTGCAACCCTCTTCAAGGAAAACGTGCGCGCCTCTGGAACTCCCTCCCCCGTAGTTTTAGGTATCTGCACTTTTTGTCATTTCAAAATATCGCTGCGCAGATACGTGGCTCAAAACCATGGTGACCAACAATGACAAGCAATAGAGGGAAAGAAATGACAATGTTATTTACTGCTCTGGTACTACATCTTATTTGGACACTAATTTAAGTGCAATATTTTATAGTTATAAGTATTATACGATCTGTGATAACAGTAATACAATTTATAAGATTGACAGCAGGCTGCAAGCCCGATCTCCACCACCGAAAAAATAGAAATTGCAATGTTGTTAATGTCTTACTCGCATCTCCTTGCGCAAGTACAGTTTTAAAAATCATCATTTTTTATTTACAATTTCCAGTTTCTCCTACATATCTAAGGGTACACTGTCTACAAATTTACAGTAAGTTCTCTTTTTAGAATACAAATATAATGAACAATTTTTAGATTTGTTTAATATAACCAGCCAAATATACTATAAGGTCTTAAAAACGAATCATATAAAAAATATCATTTTATGAATATTAATGGTTTATGCGTAGCTTTCAGACTGGTTCAATGGATCAGTTAAGGTTTTAAGTTTTGCATTATAGATGTTCCTCTATTTAAAGTAGCTGTCATTAATTAAGGGGGCCAATCTGAGTTAAACTCAAAAACAGATTTTTTTATAAGCCCATACAAATTTTTCCTTTAAAAGTAACCATCTGAAAAAAAATTACTTAGTATAAACATTTGATAATATCTGTAATTTTACTGTTGTAAAATCTCAAAATCTTGCTCCTACGTGACACAAGATATTATCATTATCAATACTATATTTATTGGGAAAACTTTGCGGCGTGCACGTATCTAGGTTACACAATCAATAAAAAATAACTTTCCGACGGTAATTTGACTCCTTTTAGCATACTAAAACTATTCTGGATTACTTTTTTGATAAATTTTTGTTTAAGATTATTTTTCAGAAAACAAACCAATTTTTTTAAAATCACTAAAATGCTTTGGTCAATTGGTTTGTCGTCAAAAGAATAATAATACAATTTTTTTAATGAAAAACTAATTCAGAGAATTTTTAGTATATACCAAAGGGCTTCAAATTATCGTCGGAATTTTTGTTGTAGATCGTGTCGCTTTGAAACGTGCACTCTACAAAGTTTTCCCAATAAATTGTGTCACGAATAAGGAGCAAGATTTTGAAGTTGTGTAACGGTAAAAATATATATATTATCAAGTATTTATAGTAAAAATATTATCAGAATATTTGCTTTTAAAGATAAATTTTTATCGGCGCATAAAAAAATTTATTTTTTAGAGTTCAACTCAGACTACCCCTTTAACATTATTATGTAATTATCACTGCAAGTGTAAAATAGTACATTGTGTAACAAGGGGAGAAAGTGGATTTTGTCTATGCGAGGATCATGATTGAGCACGAGTGAGATCACGAGTACTCAAATCATCATCCGAGTCTGAAAAACCCTCTCTCTCCCCCTGTTACACATTGTATTTTTTCTAATAAATGCATGCAAAGATCCTTTTTTATGCGCTCAAGAATGTTAACGGAGCGGGAAGGAATGTATCCTGCGACCGGGACGCTCGGCGCTTTTTATGCATTGAAAGAGGGCCTTTTCTATGTACATGTTAGAAAAATGTATTTTAGTAATAATTTTATAAATAATAGATTGTTTTCTCAATTATAATAATAAAATAATTAATTAAATGAAAATATGCACTGTTTAAGTCTTACTATATATATGCTAATAAGAGTCAAATAACTACCACAAAAAATGTCATTCATCGTATCACTTAAATCATCATTTTAAACCAGAACATTTACATAGTAAATCCTATAGATATGAATCATATTATTGATTGGTATTGACAATGGCAATATATTGTGTATCACGTAGATTCAAGATTTTGAGGTCTTAGAATGGTTAAATTAAAGATATTACCAAGTATTTATAGTAAAAGAAATTTTAAAATGATTGCTTTCAAAGATAAGTTCTTTAACATCCCGCGCAAAAATAAGAAGCAAAAATAAGCTGTGGACAGATGTTGATAACGTATTGGTCATACGTTAACTAATACGTGGTCCACACGTTACTCACGGGAACTCATAACAATAAATTTCTTTTTTAGCGTTTAACTCAGGCTGGCTCATTTCTATGAGAAAATTTAACTGTAAATCACGAGTTATTAATTCTTACCTATTATTTGGCCTGATATTTAGTAGAAATGATTCGAATCTTGAATAAAATGAATGCTTAATTGCTTACGTGGGTATACTGAACTGAGTTACCGTTAGCCGCATATAAAACTGAAAGCGAAAAAGAGAAATTAAATTAAAAAACGGAAATAATCATTTTTCAAGCTATTTCTGAAGATATCCTGTTCTTTATGCGTTAACTGAATAAGCCCCTTCTTTAAGAATCTTCCGAGATAGCTCCTTATTCCTCTCAACCGTTGATACGTAGTTGAGCGCGGTGTAACATTGTCGTTCATGAATCGACGAGTTTTTCCTCGCGCTCTGCAGGACTGCACGCATGAACGACGTCGAAGGAGGGTAGAAAGGGGGTTCTCCTGCCGATACGCGAGACTGGAGATCCACCCGCGCTCGTTGCGCGTATATATATATATATATATATATATATATATATATATATATATATACGAGAGGGATTGTGCATGGTATAACGTCGACGCGCAACGGCGGGTCCAACTGACGGAAGTAGGGCACGTTGCGCGCTGCCGCTACTCCTGGCCTCCTCAATGACAAGCGTGACGTCACGCGAGGCAGCGTCGCAGGTGAAAACTGGGCCAAATTCCACGCAAAAAGGGAAGAGGGGAGTGGGGGAGAAGGAGGAGCGAGGGTTAACCGACGGCGGCAGCGGCGAGTTAACACGCCGCGATGACTACACACACTTACCGGCCCCAATCAGCGGCTTTACAGCGCGGGCGATAAGTGCCTCGACTGCGGCTTTTCACGCGTGCCCGGGACCTTACCTTGTGCACCTTGGCGCTTTATTACCCGTTACTTGGAGTGTGAAGGATGATCTCGCGCGGAAGACTTGCGGAGTCGAGTCGCGACCCTCGCCCCGAGAGTATAGCGCCGGACCTTGAACCTTACCTTCGTTGTCTTGTTTTCTTCCGAGTTAATATACCCAGGTGATGTGCACAGCTTCATGGGTATGTGCGCGATCAATCATAGGTGGCGAGAGTTGGTAACCCTGACATTTTTGAGGATGATGGCTGGCTCGCAGCGGGCTTTGCATTCTCTTTATTGTACAGCTGAAGGAGCTCGCGAAAATAACGATCTTAATCCGGCTGCTGTATTTATAGCGCAATTCTTAAAATTAAAGTTTCATTCATCACTCTTGTTGATTTAGCGTTAAATAAGTAAGTTATATAGAAAATCAAAGTATTAGTTTGCATACCTTTACCCAATTTGACTTGAAGGATCTTTTGCTTTAATATTAATTGTTGGTAATGTTTCAACCCAAGGTCTATAAATATAAACAGAGTGTCAAAAGGGGTTTAACAAATCATAAATTTGATTTCCCGGTCTTTATTTACAGGAAGTTCTTCAATTGTATTGTGTCTGTTTAAAGCATATCAGGAATGCGCAGACAAAACTGAATAATTTTAATTGGATAATAACCCTTTTAAATATTTTTTAATGAGTATAAATATTTATGCTTTTTGATCAAATGAAAAGGAAACGACGAGTTACGTTATACACAATTTTACGATCAAGTTCGAACAAGAGAGAATTTTCTGATAAAAATTACCGTAAAAATCATTGTAAACGTGGTAGATTCTGGACTTCTTTAGGAAAAAATTACATTAGTGAACGGCAAATTATTGCCACGATTCACGATAAAATGTACCGTACTGAATGGTAAAAATTATAATGAATAATGTTATAATTTGTACCGTTCATCAGGGTAACTTTTCCTCTGAAGTTAGGATATCCCACGTTTACAATGATTTTTACGGTAATTTTTATCATAAAATTCTCTTTGCAAACAGAAATGGATTTTATTCCAATATGTACTTTATATATTTAAAAACAAACAATAAATGTGCTACAATTAAATGGAGAAATGTTTGTATCGCTACTTTTTAAATAATTATAACAATAATAATAATAATAAATAAATAACCTTGAAAAGTACATTTCGCATTTTTTTCCAATAAATGTAAGTATATTATTACCGTTGAGCAAAAATTTCAAATTAAAATAAGACTTGATAAATGATTATCTATTCATTATAAATACCTGTAAGAAAGAAAACAAGATTTTTATATACTTCCAATAGGCGATGTAAATACAAAAAAAATACGCAAAGTTTTTCGTAAAACCCAAAGATAGCAGCAGAGGCTTGCGGTCGCGGCGCTGGAAGTAAAAAAAACGATGTCCGAGAGCGATAAATAAAAATGTACACTCCCCCGTTCATATATTCCGTGGCTCGCGAGCCTCAATGAACGATGATATTTCATGGGGGTTGCGGGCAGGCGGCTACGACGACGTCGACTGCCGGGCAATCTGGGTCAGTGTTGGATCGTGAATGGGGTTGATGCAGCGCGCGGCTAGTGACGTCATGGGGTGCATTCTCCTGCAACTAGGTCGCTCTCTTTGCCTCCTCGTCATGGCCACAGGAAGCGTGCGCCGGAACATCGCTTATAAGTGCTCAAGTACAAAAGACCTAGAAAACTCGGTTCTCCCGCCCTACCTATATCCCTTTCCTCTCTCTCTCTCTCTCTCGCTATGTGTAGCATCAGCTTCAGCTTCGTCTTGCTGCTGCTGCTGCTGCTGCTGCTGCTGCTGCTGCTGCTGCTGCTGCTTGTTTTTTTTTCTTTTGCCTTTCCATCCCTCTCCCTTTTTCATTTTTACGCTATTCTCGGCGTCCCCGACCTTTCGCCTCGCTCTCGCTCGCGCTCGCTCTTTGTCCAGGTAAACTTACTTATACACTTTGATGCGCAGCTGTAGTAGTATGTGATGTGTGACGCGAGCTGCTGAAAAGGCGGTTGTCATTTTTTTTCATTTTAAACTGTCCTTCGGCACTGCGTTTGGAATTCCACGTGTCTTTCACTGCTTTTCATTCACATATTTTCTCCGATTCCATATTTTCTATTTTCTGCATTCTGCCTTTTACTTCAGCAGCTGATTTCATGCAAATACACTTTGCGTGTAAGGTGTTGTACAAGGTCCATTGAAACTTTCCAATTATGGTTTTCTCCTATTTCTATTTATAGTCAAGGATATATACGTTTTATATTTACTTTGATCAAATGCAATTACCAATTTAATTGTTATAAGATATCAGTAAACTTTCTATATATTATTACTATTCTTACAATTATTATTATTGTTGTTGTTTAAATGTTATGTCATGAGAAATTCATATTTTTATGTTCTACAATATAATATTTCAGATACAAAAGTTTTAACACTAAGAGTAATATCTATTCATTCCGGGCCTAATGTTAATTCCTATTAGTTATAGATGTATAGTAGCTGTAGAAATTTATTTCACTTTAAAAAGAGAAAATAGCAAATTACTATAGCAGGGCTCGAAATATCTTTATTGTACCGCCATTTATGTTTTCAGTTTTTTATGAGTTATTACTTCTGACCATAAAGATTTTTCTCTTGTTATTTCCTATATCAGTAAATATTTTAGAAAATGATTAGGGTGATTTTGTGTTGATTTTGTGTGTATGTGTGTGTGTGTATGTGTGTGTGTGTGCGTGCGTGCGTGTGTATGTGCGAGTGTGTGTGTGTGCGTGTGTATGTGCGAGTGTGTGTGTGTGTGTGTGTGTGTGTGTGTGTACAGTGGGCATCACCCATGTCCCTATTATCTTTTTTGCAATAATTTTTGACTGTCTGGATGAAATCCAAGATATTCACAACAGACATTGGTTCTAAGAACAGTCATATTTTAAGTAATATATTAGTCCACATTAATTATCTGAATTAAATATTAATGAAATGCTTAATCTTGTCGCCTTGGTGGTTACATAACTTAAAAGTACTATTTACACCAAATTTAAATACACGAATTTTAAAGTATCTTTGATCAAATTACAGCGTATCTCTAATGCATCACGATTTGTACCCTTCTCTGACTCTCTCTCTCTCTCTCTCTCGCACTCAATCATAACATTTTACCGACGCGTAAGTAAGTACCTATACTTAATTAACTACACGAATAAGAAAGTTAGAAAAAGGGTGCAGCGCGCGCGCGCGCATCTCAGACAAAGCTATAAACAATGCAGTCTCGACTGCAGTTCGCAAATTCTTCGGAGGATCCGCGCACCGAGAGCCGTATAGACTCACAGTGGCTCGGAGTGCGAGGGGCGCTGCGGATGCAGGCGAATCTCGCCCTGGCATGCACTCCGGCACGTTCGCGCTCACCCGGGTCAGCTGCAGCGGCGGCGGCGCGACGCTGTTTCGTCAACGTCTGCCGTGAACTTTGAACGAGATTTGCCGCAGCAGCAGCAGCAGCAGCAGCAGCCGCGTGGAGCCAGCGGAGCCTCCCCCCTACCATCCACCAACCCCCTCGCTTATGCTCTCTGCGCCTCCGTCAGACTGTATACGTCGCGCCCCAAAGTGGGTTGATCTAAATATAGCCGCAAACCGCCCTAAATACGAGTCACGTTTTCTATTTATAGGCCGGCTGCTCTCTCGTTTTCTCTCTCTCTCTCTCTCCCTCTCTTGCGCTCAAGCTCGCACTCGGTACGTATATATATCCACCCTAATCGAGAGTAGATCTCGCGTGCTAGTGGAAATTCGTCGGCCTTGCGAGGAGTAGCTGCGTGGTGGAGGCTTCATGCACACGGGTTTGCTCCGCGGTTGCACAGCGACGACAGGCCGCGCGCTGCACGTGGCTGTATATTGTAGGTACCTCGCGGCCGCGTAATAGAGTTTCTCAAGGGTGCGTATCGCACGCGCGTATAACGTCCGATTGACCGCGCGCATTGCCGATTCCTCTTTCGCGGCCGTTTCGATATAGGTATAAGGTAGACTGGATGCGGGACCGCTGATGCGTGCAGGCAGCATTTATTTGACCGAATCGACTGCCAGTTTTTTGCGCGATGGCTTTGTACCGCGCTTGGAGCGCGGTGTGTGTGCAGATACTCTCTAAAACTTCTGAAGTGAAAATCTCACTTCAGTGACTGTTTTCACACTTTTGGACTATGATTCCACTTAAAACGGAATGCTTCCTCAAAGAGATTGGATGCATAATTATTTATTGAATGTGTACTCTGAAAAAGTTATTTTATGAATATAGAATAGTTTTACGTTGTAAAATTATATAAAAATGGTGTATTGTTTTTATATTAAATTGATTAGACACTGCCTACTTTACATCTACTTTATGAGTAATTGAACATTATATGAACATATATAGAACGTGTCTAAAGTATAACGTAAAAAAAATTTCAATTTTTAGAAATTTAAAATCGCATTTCATTACCAAATAAATTAGAGTGTATGTAAGATACACCAATTGAAAGGTAATTAAGTCAGTTTTACAAATGTATTATTTTAACATATTTAGCGTATAAAATGACAGAAATTTTTATGTTTTATAACATTTTTCAGCGCGCCTCCACGCGAGATGAAATGAAAAATTCGGAAAAAATGATATATTCACAGCGTTATATGTAACGCTATAAACATGTCAATAAATAATTTAAGATTCGCATCTCTCGCCGCCACCACCTTTCGCCGTGTTTGCACGCTAACCTTTGAAGAGTCTGGTTTCATAATATGCTGTCTCGTGAGCAGTGTTGTGTACGTGTGTTCGGTTCGTATTTTCCCGGCATTCCAGTTAACCGATCAGATTAGGTTTGTATAGTTAATGTAATAAAGATTTGATTTAAAAATCAAAGACGTAGTATGGTTTTTATACGTTCAGACATATGAATTATGTCTGCTCCGCTATTTGGAACACCGTGAAACACGGACCTATTACTCGGACACGCCACACGGCTCGACGCAGCACATTATAGTAGCCAAACTCGACGGTGCTTCAAAATTACGATGAAAAAGATAAAAAATCGTAAAACTGTTTACTACATATATTTTATATTTATAGTTTTATGAACTTTTTGAAACCTGCTGAATGTCAGTTGAGTGAATTAATTTACATTTTTAACACACCCAGTCATAAAGTACGTACTTTTTCCCCGCCGAGCCGAGAAAAAAGCGCAACATTAAATCCCTACCCCCATTCTAGTCCCCGCCGCCATGCGCTGTTTGTGCCCGAGCCGAAGGCTCCTTACTAGCGTGAGGTTAGGAAATTAGTATGTAGCACTATTTTCCCTCTTCGGCGGTGAACGAGTACGAACTTTTTGGTAGGTACGTTAAAAAAACGTATATTGCACGCGTGAATACAGTGAGCCAGCGATTGCCAGCGCGAGTGACGCCCTCGCTCCGCTCGGGTGCCAAACCACACGCAGGCATTTAATGGCTCACTTTAGTCCCTAGGTGCATAATATACTATATCGATAGCATACTTACCTAATGAAAACTTTAAACGCGTTTTTCTCGAAACTTACTTTTCTCAAAAAGTTTCTTGCGCAACCCATGTCCATGGATATTTTAGAAACTTGCAGGAAATATAATTAAAGTATTATGAAATAAAGTTAATATTTTGTTTTGCGGTATCTGATGTAAAATATTTTATTCGCCAATTGTTATTAGTATTAAACCAAGTAGTTAATTTTATAAATTTTTAAAGTTCAAAAAAGAATTTATTTATTTCAGGCCATGAATGGAGTGTTTACAGTTTAGTAATATTAACTTTTGCTCATTTATAATTGAAAAACATTCTTGAATTTATTACATAGGTTTAGTCAAATAGGTTTGCGCAAGAAATTTTTTAAAAAATACTTATTTTTATCACAAAAAAGAATTTTCTCCAATAACTGAATAAAACAATACAATAACGGAATAAAACTAAAATCAAAGGGCTGTCTTATTTTGTAGCTGTTATTTCATTAAAAAATATCAACTTATAAAAGAAATAATTTTTAATACATAATGTAAAATGCTTTTGCATTATGCGTTATTGATGTATATGCATTGTTTGCAGGTTATAAAAACGTTTGGCAATGTCGACAACTCAACGTTTATTTTCAACATATTCGCAAAGCAAATCAAAATTCAATAGTTGTATACTTATATAAAGCATGCCACATAGTGTATTTAAAAAAAGAATATGTAATTTGAGGTTTAATTTTGGATGTAATTTCTTCTTACTAATTTCCTATTAATTTTGCAACCAAAGTTCTATTTCTGTATAAATACCCAAATCTTCATATATTACGATAATAACCAAAGATCTTATAAAGCATCTTACGTGTGTACATAAGTACATCCACTTTCTTTTTTCAATTTTTTGACAAACTTGCATTTCTTTAACAAAAATAACTTTTAAGTATATGTAAGTTATACCAATCAGAACAAAATTGAGTAAAATTTACGAATGTATGTATTATTTTGACATATCTAGCGTATAAAAAGACAGAAATTTATTTCTTTCAATTTTCATAAATTTTCATAATTTAAAATTGCATTTCTTTAACAAAAAGAACGTTCAATTATATGTAAAATACATCAGTTAAAAGGAAATTAAGTCATCTTTATGAATGTTTGCATTAAGGGGGTACGTACACCTTAAATATGAAATAATACTTAATATTTTTAGTGCTTGTTAACAAAATTTTTAATGAAAATTTATACTCAAATAAAAAATGTATCCTATTCTTAAGCATAAAATGTACTGTTTCACCAGTAGAATAGGCTGAAATATCGATTACAGTACCAGAAGTCGAGCGTCTAACTTTTAATGAAAAACTCACTGATATAGTTCAGTGGTCGTAAAGTATAGCATCTTCCTGTAAGCGGAGGTCAATTTTTAAATTATTTTCACTTTGTTTTGACACTAGCTACCTGCAGTACCAAAATCTCGAAGATTGAAAACATACAACTACTGTAATCACTCATTTAAATATATCACTAGAAAAGTGTCTTAGAATCGGTATTTCTTCAACATTTTGGTACTGTAGGTAGCCAGAGTCAAAACAAAGTGAAATAAACTTGAAGAATTGACATCTGCTTACAGTGCGATGCTATACATTACGACCACTGGACTATATAAGTGAATTTTTCATGAAAAGTAAGGTGCTCGACTTCTGGATCTGGAATCGATATCTGGCCTTTTTCTCCGGTGAAAGGGTACATTATATGCGTAAGAAATGGATAAATTTTTTAAATGAGTATATATTTTTATTTGAAAATTTGTTATCAACCATTAAAAATAATAATTATGATTTAAAATTTAAGGTGTTTTTACCCCCTTAAGGTGGCTTTTTGGTGATTTCCCAAAGTTTTTGTTTAGTCCACGATATAAATCTGAAATAATTACCTAATATTCATAATAAAAAGTATGTTTTTCAGAATTTTTCAGATTTTATACCCTCCTAGATTTCAAAATATGCACACATTAGTCATCTCTTAGACCAGAATAAGGTAGGTTTTGTAAAGTTGGCTTGCGTCAAGATATTCATCAAATTGATTCAGGAAAATTTATCATCATTCCAGACATTAAAAGGAAGAAAAATTAGTATTTATTATACTTTTAAATATATTAATTTACTTTTAGAAATATACTCTATTGAAATCATAAATAAATGTAATATTTTCATGTTTTTTTAAAGGTTAATATCATTATATACTATTAGCAATTCTATAAAAGTACATTAAAGAATGCTAACTTCTGTTCGAAATACATCAAACAATATTTTTAAAAAATATTCAAAATGATTCCCTGAATATGTTGACAACAAACCAGCAAATCAACTTTAGCGTACAGGAAAACTTGAAGCTGAGAAAATTGAGCTTTTGCAATAACAAGACTAAAATTCTGATATATTACGTATTGCATCTTTACATCACATTTATTACATTTTATTAAATCTTTCATGTATCAAATACATTTGGTACAATACCAGGTAACTGTATCAGGTACTATATTTGGTAAACAATAATTAATTATAAATATACTAAACTTTCAAGTCTCCATTCTTTTTGATAAGAAACGAAAAAACGATAAAATGTTATTAAAACTATTAAGTCAATGCGTTTAACTGTTAAGAAGTATTCATTTGACCGTATTCAAATCCACAAAACTTAATAATTAAGAAATATTCTTTGCCGCAAAGAATCCTTTCTCTCAGAGTGCTTTAGTTTTCGAGTTATAGGTATTAAAAAAAATTCTTATTCGGTTACAAATTGAATAATTTTATGAGTATTTTATTAAGAAAGAATCGCTTCCAAAAAAAAATTCAAGAGGGTCTAATATTTTTTTTCTTAAAGTTCAAAAAATGAAAAGTTTTTTTTATACGTTCAAATTGGTATTAATGATAGCTCCCACGAAAATGTTGAAAATAGCCGTTTTTTGGCCACTTTTGAAAATTCAGAACACTTTACTATGTCGTACAGGAGACCTATGATATTAAAACAATTTTTGAGAGCTTATTTTGATGAGTACTTTAATACAGCAAATATTGTGTTATCATAAAACTTTGCAGATTTTTGAGAATTTTCGATATTATTTTCAATTTTTGGGGATTACAATGTTTATGGTTGTGATAGAGTTTATAGAATTTTATAGGTTTATGGGATTTATGAGTTTATGGGGTTTACGATGTATATGGGTTTTATGGGGTTTATCGGGTTATGGAGTTATGAGATTTAGGACGTTTAAGGGTTTGATGGGAATAATGGGGTTTACGACGTTTATGAGTTTATGGATTTTAAGGGGTTTATTGCGTTATAGAATTGTAGGGTTTACAATGATGATGTATTTTATGGTCTTTATGGCTTATTGGGGTTCAAGGGTTTTTTGGCGTTTATGAGTTATTGAGGTATAAGGGGTTTATGCGGTTATAGGGTTTACGATGTTTATGTGTTTTATGCGGTTTATAAGTTTTATGGGGTTTATGATTTGTATCTGATTTATTGGAGTTCACGGGGTTTATGGGGTTTACGATTTTTATGGGTTTTATTGGATTTATAATGTTTATTATGGGTTTTACAATGTTCACGAGTTTTATAGTGTCTATGGGGTTAGTGAAGTTCGATCGTCATGAACCAGGGAGGGTGACAGCGTCACGAAATATAATTTTACGGTTGAAACTTTCAAGATATCTCTAAAGAACTATTCTTTTGAAAATAAATGGAGCACAATTAAAATATATACATGAACATCAAAATTTGATTCTATTTTTTCCAAATTAGAATAAATTTACATTATATTTACCAATTTTTGCTAGTTTTACTAATCCAAACTGTATTTAAATCCACATAAATTTAAAATAGAATCGTAGTTATACCACCTTCAAAATATTACTATATTATTGGGATCGCTGATTACTAATTTGAAATCCATATTAGGTCTGGCATTTTGAATTACACAATTTGAACTGCGACTTCGCATTCAGTGACCTCGAAAATCTTTGCATAGCATTTTTTTAAATAAAAGATCAAATGTGCTTAAAGTGTCGATTTATAAGCTCTAACAAACAAACTTGTAGAGTTATGATACGAAGTTTAGGTACCATTGTCTTTACTGAAATACCGCGAATTTTGAATACAGAAGGTCATATCTTGGACCTCAAGAGCCTATGAGATGAAACTACGGGTGCTAAAAGCATTATGTTTAGGTACCAGAAACCACTTTCTAAATTTCAATGCCTCATTAAAACCATTTCCCGCTGGTTCCGGACATTCCTTGAATAAGTTAAAACGATGTATTTATAAAATATTTTCATTGAGGTGATTGATTCACCGCATTTGGTAAACGACGTGACCAAATCAAATACGGTAAAGTGAGGGTTAAACAATAAATATATTTTCACCACACTGCGCGTAAAGTGCTGACTGTACGCCCTCTCAGCAGGCCGTACAGTACCGCATGGACTGCCTAGGGAATAAAGTGACTTGCGCATGCGCGATGCGCCTTTTTCCGCTCTCGACTGCGTCTCGAGCGGTAAAACAGCGCGTCGCGCGTACCCAAGTCACTTTACTTCTAGGCAGAGCATGGGGTACTGTACGGCCTGCTGAGATGCGTACAGTCATTTCTTTACGGGGGTGTGGTGAAAAGTAGTATACGCACCTCTGGAGTACAGTAGGCAAGCATGCACTGTGTGAAATGCCGACCTCGCTTCGCTCGGTCGGCAACGTCACACAGTGCGTACATTGCCCACTTTACTCCCTTGATGCATAATGTACTATTTTATCATACGTGCTGGAAAAATGACTTATTTCATGACGGTTTTGCGTACGGTAAATTGTCAATTACACACTGCGGGCGTTATACCCATAACATATTCGAGAGCGTTATAGGAAATAACACCCGTAGTGTCTTTTGACCATTTAGCGTACACAAAACCCGCACGCAATATATGTCATATTTCCAGCACTTACGATAAAAGATAGTGTGTGAAACTCGTGCGGAGTAGTGTCCAATAGCGCCACTTGGACGACGTGCGCTATTGGCCATGCTATACCGCACTTGTTACACAATGTACTACACTGAGAGAAAGGATTCTTTGCGGCAAAGAATATTTCTTAATTGTTAAGTTTTGTGGATTTGAATACGGTCAAATGGATATTTCTTAACGGTTAAACGCATTGACTTAATAGTTAAGAACTTAGTACTTGAGTAGCGTCAATGGTTGACCGCCTCACTTTAAGGTTAACTGAATTTTTCATATTTCTAAGACGTTTATATAACCGTTACATGTTAGTATAAGTTTTCGCTTGCCATGATTATGTCTACGTATAGGATCTTTTTATATTCTTTTGCTTGAAAAGCATCATTATATGCTAGAAAATCTTCAAATAGCCTTTCGTACTCGGCGTGTTTATCTTACTCGTGTAGAATTTTCTCAAGTTCGAGTTCTTAACTATTAAGAATTCAACATTTGCGGCAAGTACGTGAGAATTCGATTTCGCAAGTGCACGATTCATTTGCCACAAGGAATCCTTTCTCTCAGTGTATAATGTATCTTTATAGAAGGCTACCAAATTGAGGCAATGATAATAATACAATAATAAGAAAGTATAGATGCTAAAAATAGGTATATAATTGTGTATGAAAAGAAGAGTAAACTAAGGCTTACGTGTGTGAAGACGTTCGCCCAAAGTTTACCACTTAGTTGACGTGTCGTATCAATTAACTGTAATTGACCAAAATCAATCTTTGGTTTGCTAAATATATCTCGGAGGCTGTTCTCTCCTCGCTCGCTCTCTTTGAACAAATGCGCTGTATTTTTCCGTTGCCAGATGTATCCCTTGTCGCTGGGCACGCGAGAGTTATCGGTTTGTAACTACCGATTTTTCGTGCTATTTGCTATAATTAATATTTAAATGAGAAAATTAATTTTTTTATATAAAATATATGATTCTATAATTTTTTTATATAAATTATATCATTTTATCAGATTTACTTTGATTGTTGAAATAGATATACACCGACTTTGAAAGCATGTTTTCTATGAATAATACTCTGGATTGAAATAAAAAATTTAATATGTGCACTGGATTTTCTGCAATTATGAACTTTATTTTGTGCCTATAATTATATAAGTATTAAATTTACAATAAAAATACTTTGTCAATTTATTGTTTATATTACTTTGAATACATTCTATAAACTTCAACTCTACTAAAGAAAGTCATATATATACCATCATTTGCAATCAGTCTCAGCAAAAGCAATTATCAAAGGATGAAATGTAGAAAACACTTTTCTTTACTTACAAGAAGAACATCAACCCTGTGGAACTCGAATTTTGATGAGGCTTTGGGAGGTGTTTTCTAGTACCTAAAAATTAAGCCTGATCGCACCCGTAGTTTATTTTAATGATCCATTACATTTAAGATACATGGTATGCAAGGCAATCAATAAGTTAAAAAAACAATAGAGCCCGTGGAATAGATCATTTACGGGCCGGACTATTTAAATGGGAGGGGGAACCACTTAAGAAAATAATTCATAATTTTATTTGTACCATATGGAGGAAAGAAACAATACCCAAAGAATAGAGAGGACTAATCATAGTCTCAATACACAAAAAAGGAGATAAAACACTCTGTAATAACTATAGAGTTATTTCTTTTATCTGTACATGCTACAAAATTCTCTCTATAATGCACTGCTAAATAGACTCACATCTCTCGCGGAGAAAATTCTCGGAGATTACCAGTGTGGATTTCGAAGAAACAAGTGTGGATTTTGAAGAAAAAAAGGGAATGCGGGGAAACGGTACACCAATTACAGTCAGACCTCACGCACTGTTAACTCGCGCACTGATAACCCCTGCGCACGGTTACGGTTCAATACCTGCGCACTGTTACAATATAATTCTATGCCCAGGAATGTATTAAGCTCACGGGGCCTCATAAAAAATTTTGCTTTATTTTAACATTATACATTGAATAAAGCTTGTTTTCATTGTAGAATATGAAAATGTTTATTATTACTGAATTGAGAAAATTTATTGAAGTTTTATAAATTATGAAATAACTTAATATTGTAATAAAAAATGTAAGTCAATTTTTTCTAGCGTTGCATAGATTTTGTAATTTATTTGATACACCTAACCTCAAAATATAATTTATTTTTAATAAAAATATTCAAAATTCGTCAAAATATCATTGTTATAAATTAATTTTATGAAGATTTGAATTATTAAATCCAATTTTCTAAGAAACTTTAAGTACCTACTTTTTTGTAATTTTGTTATATGTACGGCCCTGGCAGACGCGGTAGTAACAGTGCCCAGGTGCGTCGGTCACGTCTTGTAACAGTGCGCGAGGTCTGACTATTCATTGCTTTCAAGAAAGATTATGACTCAATAATAAGATGTAAAATGTTTCTAGGGGTACCAAAAAAGTTGGTCAATTTAATCAGAATGTGCCTAGATAACAGGCGTGGCATAGTCAGGTCAGGTAAGAGCCTATCGCAGCCATTTGACATTCACAACGGGCTAAAACAGGGAAATGGTCTATCAACCCTCCTATTTAACTTAGTTTTAGCATACGTGGCCAGGACGGTACAAGAAAGTAAAGAGGGAATTATAATAAATGGTTCCCTAACACAATTGCTAGCATACGTCATTATAACAAAAAACAGAGAAACCGTAATAAGAAACGCAGAAATACTAATAAAAACAGAAGAAGGCTAAAGAAATAGGCCTAGAAACAAGTGAAGAGATAATCCAGTACATGGCCACTAGCAGAGCAGGGCCCGAGATTGCTTATACCGCCTTGAAAGTCTCTAACAAAACTTTCAAAAAAGTAGACGAGCTTAAATACTTTGGCACGATAATAAAATCACGATTACTATAGCGAAAGACTAAATTAAAAATATATAGAAAAATCATAATGCAGTCCTTTTATACGGATGCGAAACGTGGGCGTTAACCAAATGGGAAGAAAATAGATTTAGAGTATTTGAGAATAGAGCCCTTAGAAAGACATCTAGGGGCAAAATAGATGAGATTACTAGAGAATGGAGAATTTTATATGACCAAGAAATACACGAGTTGTACGCGAAGCCAAACATTACCAGAGTGATTAAATGTCGAAGACTGGGGTGGGCTGGGTATGTAGCTAGGATGGGTAACGAAAGAGCAGCACTTAAAGTACTCGTATAGAAGCCAACAGGAGGAAGAACCCCAGGTAGACCGAGATGAAAGTGGAAGAACAATATTAAAATGGACTTACGAGAAATAGGATGTTATGAAGAGAATTGGATGCAACACGCAAACAATACTGCATTTGTCATCATGATGAGCACTGATTTAGCTGTGTATTCATAGGTTATATTAAATAAACTGTATTTTTACGTTGTCAGTAGTATAACTACGTATGAAAACCTGTACCACTATTTAGATCATAGAAAATATTAAATAAAAACAATTCTTTTCTGGTTAGTTAGAACAAAATGGAAATGGAAAATATGTTGGAAAAGAAGTTACCAAACCTTTATGAAACGATTTTCAAAAAGTGGAATATTCCTATTCGTTGTCTAATACAGGCTGATCAGTGCTTAGGAGAAACCAATTCGAAATCTGTATACAATGTTACTGAAACTTTATTCCAAAAAGTAAAATTATAATAATAAAAAAATATTGAAAACATAATGAATATACCAGTTTGGTAAGAGACAATACATTTTGGTTGTATATACAATTCATAAAATGATTTGATGTTCTTTTAAGAAACACAAATTAATTGGAAAGTTATTTTATTTCTCTACATCGTAAGGAAGCTGAAAATTTTGAAAGCGTTATTTTCTTCGTTTTTGATTAAGGTGATGCTAAAGCCACCTGTCACCGACAAATACAAGGATCCACTTTTCTCATTTCATTTACAATTTTGAGTAAATATCTCTATGGAAAGTTGTTGTTCCAACCAACGCGAACAACTTTTCATAGAGATATTTGCTTAAAATTGAAAAATAAATCGAAAAAGTAGTTCCCCGTATTTACCAATAACACGGGGTTTAACATCACCTTAAATATTAGAATCAAGTATTATGATACCGAACTTCTGAGTCCTTGGTTCATTTCAAAAAGTCTTCCTTCTCGCTTATATATACGAATAAAACATATAACCGCTAAAACAATCTTTCACTAACTCCTCTACTTATATACGAGGCTGCGGTACAGTACACGTGCAGGCATGCAAACAGAGAAGTTACAAAACAAAAGAGTGCAAACATCAGCAGTAGGTAGCAGCGGCACGTATCTCGCGCAAGGACCTTAATCAGATGACGGGAAGCAAGAGTGGCTGCTTGATTCATCGTGCGTTATTTACTCGTGTAGCAGTAGCTACCAGGCGGGTGGCGGATGACGCTGAATAACGCAGTTGCGCGCGCCCTTCCACGAATTATGCTCCAAATGCAGTTTTTAGACGGCCGAGCAAGATCAAAGGGAGCGCCGCTACATTAGGGTCAAGGCTCTCGCACGTCGCCTTCATCCTTCGCACGTCGCGCGTGCAGTCACTCATTCAGCCAGAGTCTAACTCATGCATGCACACGAATAATCTCGCCACGACTTGATGCGCATCAATGGATGACGACTCCGCGTGGCTCGATAATTGGCGTTGCTCGCTTTTAATCGGAGAAACGCTGCGAGGGCGAAAACAAACGTAGTCTATATACGGCCTCGCGCTGCGGCCTACGCCGACGCATGCATGGGCGATCCTGTCATTCGCTCGCATGCGCGAGTCTCTGATTGGCTTCATACGCCCGTGAAGGATCGCACGAGGAATCTTTCACTTGTATTATACGGATGCTCGCAGTCGCACGTTGCATTCCGGATGTCAGTTGACAATAAAGCTCGTGCTTCATTGGACTATTAATAACTGAGAGTAAGAAATCGAGAAACGTATATTTCCTGGATACACGTTATGATAAACTTATAGTATTGAATGAATAAAAAATCAATATTCTAATTTTGTGTGGTTATCACTGCGATATGAAATTTGAGAGAACGAGAATTTAAGTCGAATTAAAAAAAAAGTTTACCCTAGTATGAAAAATAAATTAAAGATAAATTTGCTCCAATAGTGTTAACAACTTACAATTTTATCGTAGACAGCTTGAGTTATAATAATGCGTTGTCTAGCGCGTGTTCGGTTTGATGCAGACATTTTCTACTTCGATAGGCAATACCTATATCACTTATTTTTTAAAGTCACGCGATCGAGGTTTAAATAGACATAATCAACCTTTTTGATTGTTCAGTTTTTAGTACTATTTAAATAATGATCAACAGCGTAATACAATTTCGGTATACGAAAAGCGTGTTATTAACACTCTAAGTCCCAACAATACGAATCGTAGTCAAAATATTCTGAAAAATGTTCATGGATGATTGTTGGGCCTTCTGATTTGGCCTGGGTAATTTTGAAATTCAAAAAGAATTTTGAAAAAACATATAACCTCAAGTAACTCGAAATATAAAGGTCGTTATAATCTGGGTAAAGAACGGATCCAAGAGATAGTGCAAAATATTTTTTTTAGTCGACAAAAGAATAGGATAAAGACTTCAAAATTTTACAGAATATACTTCTGCATATATCTAATCACCTCATATTTTTTACAACACTTTCCATCTTATATTTCCCAGATATACCCTTTAAACAAAAGACGACAAACCCGTGTATAACAGAAAAAGGGAAATAGCTTATTATTTAAAATTTCGGGTCGGAAAACATAAATAAACTGATGCTCTTTCAAATGCATTTAAATTGAATCAATACTATTATTTCTATATTTTATAACATATAAAAAAACGAAAAACTAAAACTTGAAAATCGAAGAACCGTTAAAAAAATAAAAATAGATCGAAAAATAACAAAAAAAAATTCTGAGCCCTCTTTCTTCGAAAAAAAATGAGTCCTGAAACGTTAACTTTGACGGTGAATATCCAGAGTAAGACTTATCCACACAAATATTCTAAAAATAGTGTATTTTGATTTCTGATGTCTCAAAACATGTTTCTATAATGAATTTAGCATAGATTTTTTTTACCATCACAAACCTTTTTCTATGAGGAAGCAATATTATTCTCTTTACTTTTAATACTGAATGTCTGATAAAATTTTGATTTGTTTACTTATTTAATCGGATTTGACCCTCTTTTTTAAAGTTAACCTTCATTTCTCCGGACAATTTTTTTTCTATGTTTATATTTTGACAAATTCTAAACAATTGAGTCAGTTTTGTAATCCCCTGTGCCACCTAACTTACTACGCATCCGCGGGCATCCTCCAATTTGAGAAATTGGAGGGACCGTGAAGTGACAGCAGTGTTTTTTCTTCCTAGTACTTAAAGCTGGAATTTTCTAAGAAGTTGGTATATTCAACTTTTAGTCAGGAACGAGTCATTTTATTGCTCGTTACTAATGCAACTGGTAAGTCGTATAATTGGAAAATCTACAAAAACCTCAAAATTCTCTACAACCATATTCCTTCACTATAACCTCTTGAGCTTTGAGTTAGATGAGAATACAATGCACCTGAATGAAAATGTTTTGACTATTTATTTATTGTTTTTTCGAAAGAAACCCGATTAAAATTTAGTAGGAAGGAAAAACAGATATGTCCGTTCAGCTTTAAGTCCACAAATAGAGTTTCCCCAAACACTCGATTTGCATTGCTTTATTCATCTTTAAAGATCTGCATGCTCGACAAAAGCTTAATCATGCGCCGCGTGATTAAAATATAAAGTGTATATATTTTACTTCAGCGCGTAAAACGAGCATCAGAATAGAGAAAATCGAGTGAGCTAGCGAGATTGACGCAGTGCGACGGCTACTATTATTATTACAGCAGCGACAAGTATCGTCCTCATAAATTTTGCACCTCCTCTTCGGGTATCATCACTGTCCCTACCCGGCCGAGGCTCCACTTTTAAAGAGTTTCAATAGTTTTAAAGCCAAATATATATACTCCGCAGTCAGCGTTAAGTATGTATTGAATACATAATTTGCTCGCATGTGCGAGTCTATGATTAGCTTCATACGCCCGTGAAGGACTGCACGAGGAATCTTTTACTTGTATTATACGGATGCTCGCAGTCGCACGTTGGATTCCGAATGTTAGCTGACAATAAAGCTCGTGCTTCATTGGAATATTAATAACTGAGAGTAAGAAACTGAGAAACGTATGTTACCGGGATACATGTTATAATATACTTATAGTATTGAATGAATAAAAAATCAATATTCTAATTTTGCGTGGTTATCTCTGCGATATAAAAGAACGATATCCCACGATACATCGAGCAGTCGGACCTCCTAAGTTCAACCTATAAAACCTAAGCCATCGTTTAGAGCATGGAAGAACATGAATTTAATAAGACAATCTGCATCCTAGACTCAAGGGAACTTGATATATCAAGGATCTAAATTTTCAACCCCTAAAGGACAGAAAACCATAGAAAACCATAAAACAGCCACTTAGCACAACTTTCAGCAATCGAATGAGGGCTCAAATGAGAGATTTAATATAAATATATTAATATATTAATGGAAATCTATAATTATAAAATGACTTCGAATGGGGGTTGCTGCATTTTTATCCTTTTACAGGTGGTTAACGGTTTAGAAAAAAACTACCCCTAAGGATTTTGGTCAAATATGGTGTGTGGATACATTTTTTTCAGGAACGAAGTGGAAAATGCAAGCTGATGAAAAAAGCTACCGATTCGAGCCATCGCTATTTGATGGACGGGCTCCATCAGTAGTAATTTAAGACTATTCTTAAAATACCAGAATCAACTCTTAAATCGTCCTTATCTAATTCCCCCACATGGCACACTTTTGAGCAATCTATAATTATAGAATGATTCCAAATGGGGGCTACTGCACTTTTACAATTTTGCGGGGGGTTAACGGTATATTTCTCAACATATATAGATATACTACATACTTTCGAATAAGAAATATGTATAAAAAAGTATTAACAGAGATTCTCAGTCATGTTGTTAAATAAGGGAAACCTCTAAACTTTTACGCACTCCTGTATACTTTTTGTCAAAAGTACTAAGAGACAATATCTAAAAAATCCAGAGTTGTAATTCAAAGGGTCGCACACCCGGTTTAAAAATCAAAATTGTATTCATTTATCAAGAATCAAGCCTTTGCCTACAAAATTCAAAAGGATACCTTTTTCTGAACCGTTAACCCCCCGTAAAAGGATAAAAATGCAGCCCCTATTTGGAGTCATTTTATAATTATAGATTTCGATGAAATCTTTCATTTGAGCCCTCATTCGATTGCTTAAAAGTATGCCAAGTGGGGAAATTCGATATGGACGGTTTAAGGGTTGATTCTGATATTTTAAGAATAGTCATAAAATACTACTGAGGGACAGCGTCCCCCAAAGGGCGATGGCTCAAATTGATAGCTTTTTTCGTCAACTTTCATTTGCCACCTCGTTCGTGAAAAAAAAATGTGCCAACGCACCATATTTGACCAGTATCCTTAGAGATAGTTTTTTTCTAAACCGTTAGCCCCCTGTAAAAGGGTGAAAATGTAGCAGCCCCCAATTGGAGACATATTGTTACTGACAGAAATAATGATAATTATTGTAAAGTAAAATTGACAGCGAATATAATAATGTGAAATTGATAATAAATAAATATGCAGTGCTGAAATGATGCAATGCATTAACTACAGCGTTATGAAAGAAAGAGAACCAAATGAAATCGGCTACGCGTAAAGGTCGTAAAAAAAGGGGCAGCGTTGGCGCTCTCGACAACAAGAAGGCAGTGCAGTTTAGACTCTCGTGTGGTTCACACCGTGTGACTATTAGGGAAAGAATCGGCTTTTTAGCGTAAATGTGTCACAGGAATATATCGGCTAGGCATTTGAATAAATATAATTTTGAAAGTTTAAACTGTTATTGAGTTATTAATTTCTCCTCTCGTGCATCCGGCTTTGTGCCGTAACACATATTATAATTATAGATTTCGACGAAGTCTTTCATTTGAGTCCTCATTCGATTGCTGGGAAGTATGCCACGTGGGGGAATTTGATAAGGACGATTTAAAGGTTCATTCTAATATTTTAAGAATAGTCTTAAAATACTACTGATGAAGACCGTCCATCAAATAGTGATGACTCGAATCGGTAGCTTTTTTCATCAACTTTCATTTTCCATTTCGTTCTTGAAAAGAAAAAAGTGTTAACGCACCATATTTGACCAAAATTCTTAGGGGTAGTTTTTTTCTAAACTGTTAACCTAAATGGGTGAAAATACAACAGCCAACAACAGGGCTCATTATCTTCGTTTTTTAATTACGATTCGAAATAAGAAAGAAATTTCATGATTCATTGACTCTTTTTTGCTTTATAATTATTTTTCTATTTTACAATATTCTGAAATCGATGATGAAAATTATTTTGGTACGCTATAAATAATATGATCACTTCAGTTTCTCCGACGAGAAATTTTCTATAAGCTATCTCCCATCTTTTGTTATACACAAAACGTCAGGTTTTTTTTTAAACGGCGATATCTCGGAAACATATGATGGAACATCTTTAAAATAGATTCAGCTGAAAGATGTGGCTTTCCACTATCTCTTGTCTGATTTAAACCCACGCAGAAACACATTCACACACACACTCATACACACATACACACAAACACACATAACACACGGACACATGCACGTACACATGCACACACGCACGTACGTGCACAAACATTTTCTAAAAATAGTGTATTTTGATTCCTAATGTCTCAAAACATGTTTCTATAATGAATTTAGCATTACTATTTTTTTATCATCACAAACCTTTTTCTATGGGGAAACAAAAGTATTATTTTTATTATTACTACTGAATGTCTGATAAAATTTTGATTTGTTTACTTATTTAATCGGATTTGACCCTCTTTTTCAAAGTTATCCTTATTTCGCCGGACTATTTTTTTCAATGTTTATATTTTGACAAATTCTAAACAATTGAGTCAGTTTTGTACATCTCCTGCGCCACCTAACTTACTACGCATCTGCGGGCATCCTCCAATTGAGAAATTGGAGTGACCATGAATTGACAGCAGTTTTTTTTTCTTCCTAAGTACTTAAACCTGGTATTTTCTAGAAGCTTGTATGTTCAACTTTTAGTTAGGAACGAGTGACTTTATTGATCGCTACTAATGCAACTGGTAAGTCGTATAATCGGAAAATCTACAAAAACCTCAAAATTCTCTACAACCACATTCCTTCACTATAACCTCTTGAGCTTTGAGTTAGATGAGAATAAAATGCACCAGAATGAAAATACTTTGACTATTTATTTATTGTTTTTTCGGTTTTTGCTAGTGGGGTCGAAGTCGAAAAGAATCTAAAAAAATGGAAAAAAGCCCGATTAAAATATAGTAGGAAGGAAAAACAGAGATGTCCGTTCTGCTTTAACCCATTTCTTCCCAAGCGGCTATTTTATAGTCGATTGGTTTTTTGCCTAAAAAATTGTCGAAAAAAAAAAAAATAATAATAACCAATAGCACTTTTCTGAAGTAAAATTGTCCGCTCTTTCCGATTCTGAAGTCAGAATTTTGAAATTTCCGTTGGAAAATTTCAAAATGGCGGTTTTAGGCAAAAAAACAATCGACTATAAAATGGCCGCTTGGGAAGAAATGGGTTAAGTCAACAAATGGAGTTTCCCCAAACACTGGATTTACATGACTTTATTGATTCATTTTTAAAGATCTGCATGCTCGGCAAAAGCTTAATCATGCTCCGCGTTATTGCGACAATATAAAGCTCATCTGGTCATGAGTTGTAATGTCATCCTCGTAATTTATACAGTAATAGATATAAAGTGTATATATTTTACTTCAGCGCGAAAAACAAGCATCAGAGTAGAGAAAAGCGAGTGAGCTTGCGAGCTTGATGCAGTGCCACGGCCACTATTGTAATTACAGCAGCGACGAGTATCGTCCTCATAAATTTTGCACCTCCTCCTCGGTTACCATTACCGTCCCTACCCGGCCTAGGCTCCACTTTTAAAGAGTTTTGGACGGTCGAACACGCAGGTATTATAGTTTTGGTGCCAAATATATATACTCCACCGACAGCGTTAAGTATATATTAGCTATATGAGTATGGATTTGCTAATTACTCAAATAGTCGTGTGTTAATTGAAAAACTAAGAGTCGTCCCCAATTCTTCTTAAAATAAGGAATATTTCGAGACTTAAAAGAGTAGCTAACATTATTTCCTTTCCGAGAATAGTTCGAAACGAAAAACCTAACCTTAATTTTCGCGTTTCGAAGTATTCTCGTAACGGAAAAAATGTTAAATATTTTCTTAGGTCTCAAAATATTCCTTATTTGACGAAGAATTGGGGATGACACTTAGATGTTCAATTAACAAACTACTATTTGAATAAATAGCAAAAATGTAATTAGACAAGGACAGTAGATACGGTCTCCTCTTAAAGTGTATTACTAAATACGCTACAATAGTAAAAGACTTTCAGTACGATGTTTCGTAGAACTTTCTACACGATTTTCTGCAGAGCTTTTATAACATCTCGGTTATTATGCGATTTTTATTACACATTTTTCTACCTCTCTTTTGCCTGCAGATTTGTCTGCGGAAGTTAGAAAAAGCTCTGTAAAAGAATTCGCGCAGAAAATTGCGCAGAGAATCTTGCAGAAATGTTTGCAGATTTTTTCCATAAGGATTACATGTTTTATTTTTAACCTTTTATTATTCATTCTAGCATATTTGGTAGTGCATTTTTAGGAAAAACTTACATACTAGGTGAAAAATGGCTTGAGGCTTCGATGGTGCACCTCCTTATTAAGGCACGAACGATTTCGTTCTGAATCTTCAAAGGTTTTGCATGAAACTGACCATAAAGAAAAGGATCAGATACTTACTCTATTAGTTAGTTATGCATTAAAGATTATGACAATAAAATGTTTATTTGCTTTGCTTGCGTGTGATACTCATGTAACTTTTTAGGTAAGATTGAAATAGCATTCGCTATTTTCTTTGCAGATGAGTTGTGTTGTGTTGCCTTTAAAATATTTATAATCTATTAAATTTGATTGAAACCCACTTATATTTAAAGAAATCGGTTTATATACAGAAATATGATGCTATAATGTGCGTGCGCCAACGAACCCATTATTGTCGGGTTGGATGGCGCAACATTTTGGTTTTTATAACCGATAATATCAATAATTTATGAATGTTATATGAATACAAAAGTTTCACTATTTCACAATTTGCAATTTACTTTGAACTATGAGTTTTAAAGATGATTTAAAAAAGAAATTAAAGAAAAACCCCGCCCAATCGATTACTATTAATTTATAACAAAAAATTATCTTTTGGCCTTGACTGTACAACCCTTACAACCTTAAAAAACGAGTAAGGAAGAGGGATACCGAAATAGCCGGCAGTACCTGTACAATTTCAGCAGCAGTTGCGGTATTTACGGGTATAAAGGATTTTCGGCAGGCCGGGGCTGGGTGGCTGGCTGGCTGGCTGGCTGGCTGGCTATGCCTTGTAATCGGGTCAGCGGTGTCTAGGTTCGATGCCCTCTGCAGAGGCAGCCCGTCCCCCACTCCCGGCCGCTTCCCGTTCGTTCGTCTTCCGCCACTGCGCTGCTGCTTCCCAGCCGCACCCGAACCTCGAACACCCCTCCCTCTCCCCCACCACCCCCACGACTCTCGATTGCCTCTATCTCCCGCGCGCGCGCCCCTACAACGAGGACACGCTCTGCTGCTGCGTCGCCTGTACCCTTCTGTGCTGCAACTACTTTCCTATCCCGTTGCGGCTCTCGCGTCTGTATTATATGGATGTGTGCCACCTGACCAAACAAATGTCACGTGCTTTGGCCTATAATGTCGTGGAGCTATGCAGAGAGGACTGATTTTTCAGTTTTGCTGATTTCTACTACCGTCTTTGTGAGTTACTGGGTGTGAAGATAACTTTGAATGGAAGAGGTACAAGAGGATGGAGTGCTTGTTATGCTTCAGACTACGCGTTAGGTCGTTTATACTTGCCTGAATAGTCAGGCCCGTTACTACTGACAACGCTACATTTATATGATCTATGCTTTTATTAAGTATAGGCTTAGAAATGTTTACAGGAGTATATAAAAGAATTATTTTTGCTATTGTCAAGTTATTTATAAATAGCGTGAAAAATGGTTCATGAATTTAATTGACTTATCAAGTACACATTCACAGTGCGAGATAAATATGAAAATTTTTCTAAATGTTCATTATTAAAAATTACTTATAACAAAATGAAGGTATCTAAATGTTAAAATATGGAAGCAAATTTTTCTTAACTAAGCTACTCGTAATAATGAAAACTGTTGACTATGAATTTTACGTTGATTGATACAGAAGACATAAACATTAGAAAAACAGTATAAAAATAAATTTAGTTTAATTCAATAGTAAGCTTAGTTCTTTTTATAACCTGAGTTTTGAATGCCTGACTTGCGACGGAATAGGACAAGAGAAAAAATGATTAGCATTTTAAAAAGTAATGCGCAGCACAGTGATTGCTTCATACAATAGCGAAACAACGCAATGCGTTCCTGGCCTCGAATTACGATGAAAGTCATGACTAAGATAATGAATTTTAACACCACATAATTGGTTAATCAATTACTTTACTTATTTGGGTTCCCTATTAATGTTTTAATTATGCGCTAATATAATTGCCATATGAAAATAAAATCATATAGCTTTTTAATATAACAGAGTAACAACATTTTATTTTAAGGTATATACAGATACCATATATATATATATATAAATATTACCATAATATATACATTTTAATCATTATGGGCCATGAATTTTAAGAAAGAAAACTTTCAAAATGTTATTGTAAAAACTTAAAAAATGATAAAATCTAAATAATTGTTTTAATAATAAGAAAAATGAATATATTTTTATAATCCTGCAGTAATATATCATCCAGAAACATATAATCATGTTTTCTTCTATGGGAGTATAAATATTACATCACTGATTAGTGATTGAGTTTAATAAGCTGTCTTATAATATGGCATATACATGTAATTTTCTGTCTAGTGGTAAAGAACGCCGTCATATGATAAGACATAATGATGGCCATAGGAATGTTAGGAACACCCTGCTGCGTTGTATTTTTTAAGAATTATTTAAACTTTAACGCTATAAATTTAGACACATCTCAATTTCCATCTCGTGGAACAGCATGTGGGATATAAAAAGCGCAAAATTTATCTTTTTTTTTACCACAGATGCAAGATACTGAAGTATTTAAGCTATTAATTATAAGTATCTTTATGAAAAATGTGGTAATTCTATCGAATACTTTTCAGACACAAGTTATTGACACCAAAATGTATCAACATAAATTACACAGATTTTCAAAAAAGATTACTATATTAATGATGATACTATATCTAAAAAATATCAAGAAAAAGTAGCGTGCAGAATTTATTTTCATAGAAACTACTTTTTGTATTCAGGGGGTAAAAGGGTGTCTAAATATGAAAATTTAAAAAAACATTATTCAAAGTATATATATTTTTTAAAATAGCTAAAGTTTCAATTTTATGCTTAATTATATTATGTACATAATATGGAAGATGAAAAATTATTAGAAGAAAAGTATTATCCAATCTAACCCATTGCTACCCATTGTCTGCATTGATAAGTCCCAAAATTGGCGCTATCACAGTTACCGTATAATAATTTTTCATATTTTCAATCTTCTGCCAAAAAAATAAATTTTTTTACATTCTCTATATATGTATTTATTGCAGTTACATAAAAACCTAAAGTTTTTTGAGTTTGATTAAAAAAGAAATATATTAAGTTGTAAAATCATTATTTTTATTAATTATTTACAAAAAGAAATTAAAAAATAATTTTTTTCTTGGATTAAACTAAAAAATCTTTAGCATTTCTAGGCCATTGCAATGAATACATATATAAATAATGTAAACAATTCTTTTTAGGTCCAAAGACTGAAACTTGGAAGTCACCGATGAAGACAATGGGTAGCAATGAGTTAAGTTGAATAATTTTTCTTTTGATGATTTTTCAACTTACTTGTTATGTACATAATATAATTAATCATAAAATTGAACATTTAATCTGTATTTAGAAAAATATACAATCATTAACATTAAAAAAAAAGAAAATGAAATTTAAAAATTCATGACAATAGAAAATGATCTCAATTGCACAACATAAGGCTAAATTAATATTTTAATAAGTTAAAGCATATATTCTTAGGTGCTTCTTTTATTCATTTTGTTGTTTTATGCCTTTTAATTAAATAATAGAAACATTTTTTTATGTACCTGGATCAAGAATGAAACATAAATAAAAAAACTTAGACTATATACATACAATTATTGTTCAGCTTTGTTATTTAACTTTTAGTTAACACACGTCTCTAGAAATACTCAGATTTTTTTTAAGTTAAAAAGCTACATTTTTACGCAGTATAATTGGATTTGCAATAAAAATCATTAAATCGATTGAAAATTTGCATAAAGTTGGCAAATAATAAAAAAATAACTACGTTTACTGGGGTCAGAGTGACCCCACGTACCAACTAAGGGTTAATTATAGTTGTAAAATATACACGTTCATTTAAATATGAAAAGTCAAATATAATGTTCGTGTTTAATTGAATATAAGTTAAAGGATATATTATGAAATATCAAGAAGTACGCAAGAAACTTCTGCTGTATGTACGATGCCTCATATGGCTGTTATATTTATAGACGTTATATGGCAAGATTGAAATAGAAAACATTATTATAATACGTATATATTGGGAGATATATGTTCACTACATAATTATACCACAATTCTCTTTGTATGACTAAAATATTCCAGTTTTAAGAATAAAGTGACGTAGGACATTTTATTTAATGTTTTCAATATTTTTTTGAAGGATCTAAAACAATAAGTAGAAATATGTATGATTTATAATAAATATTTTTGTATTATTTATGATTTTTTTATCTTCATGGATAAATCGATTTTTTAATAATTTTATCATAATTTTATAAATGGAATTTTAATTTGAACTCATAGAAATAAATTTGTATCACCAGGCATAATTTAGTACTTGATCTAAGAGGATTTTATAAAAGAATTGCTAATAAAGTATATTTATAGTTTAAGTTACAGTTACAGCTAAAATAGAAAGAATTATTTGCAACAATTCATAACACTCAATGACTTAAAGAAGAAAATAAAAGGAAAAGAAATAAGAAAAATTATTTGAAAAATTAAAATAATATTTGAGAAATTAAAAGATAATTTTTGCAATTAATAAATAAAAGCAAGATTAAACAAGATTTTTGTAGGATATTTTGTCAACATTCATATAAAATTAAATTTAAATATTTTTAATAAAATAGAAAAGTATAAGTTACAAGGAATCTTGGATAGAGTAATGTATAGTTTTATAAAATGAAAAATAGGTATATTAATAAATACACATATTTAATTTATGACATGAAAAACGTTTATTTCCAATCGTAGAACATGTTTACGTATACATAGTATGTACAAAATGGCCAGACCTGAGTTATTTTCAATATTCATTTTTGCGCATTTTGCCTGCACATTGGGCTTTCTCGTCATATTTATTATATACATAAATAATTTATTCAAATCGAAGATAATACTATAAATGCGATAGTAATCTTAATATAATGGCAATATTAATCGATAATAAAGGAAAACAAATTTTAGTAAAATAACGTATTACTTATTTTTTGCTAAACTCAGTTACATTTTTATAATTCAAGAAGTTTCTTTGAAATCAATCGTTACTATTTGGTTAATCTTCGAGTTCTGCTTTTTATTACTTGTCAATGGCACCTATTTACTCCAGGCGGTGATTCTGCACATCAGGAGAGGGAAAACTCTACAAAGGCACTAGTTGGATGACGCAGGCATCATTCACACGAATGTGACATATGCGCGGCCTGTTATCGAAAATTTCGGTTCAAATTCTATATTAATCGGTTGACAGGTTGGAATCAACGTTAATTCAAATTTACCTTTGACCATCGTTGACCGTTCAATCATGTGCCTGGATTCCGGTGCTCTATCGTTTACAATTATTCCTTTTTTTCTTTTTTGACGAATGTAACATTAATTTTTGATGAGCTAAATCGTAATGGAAAAGTTGCAATTGACTCGACAGAATTAACGAAGACATTAAATCGCTTATTGCAGTTAACATAATTAGAAATTGGAACGAAACGCTTAACAGGCATCGCTACACTCACTTGATAAAAAATACACTTTATAGTACTACAATACATAATTCCTAGAGTAAAAAGTTTTTATACGCGTCGTCAGACCTTGCAATCTCGTCTGATCAACAAAGTCTTATTAGTTTTTTTAAATGACATTATAATTGACTGCTACAATTACACTAGGATGCATTTATCCGGTTGTCTTTCCCGTTCTAGAATTGTTTCGAATTTCAGTGGTAGAGATTTTTCAGACTTTTGCGCTTGGCTCATTTATAACTCAATTTTCGCAGCATCCGTTTTATACACAAAGTGAAAAAAATCATGATCGTTCAGTCACGAAATGATATGTTACTACTTAGAACGCTTTGCTTTGCTCCTGTACAAAAATGAGCAGAAGGAGTTAATCATTTTTTCCAGTTTTACAATTGTTTTATTTTTTTTTCGTTACAATAAGTTTTGGAAGACGACCGGAAAGCGCGATTTCTCCGTACTCATCATAATAAGTTCAGCTATTATTCGTTAGTATTATTTGTTAAGTATATATAAGGGATTGATCGAATGATATACTTTAAATCCGAAGTCTATATAATGAGTTAAAGGGACGATATTCCTTTCTTTTTTTATTTATTAATTATGAGACTTGAAAAGTATTAAGAAAAGTAGCAAAAATGATAAGGTCATTTATATTACAGTATATACCGTGCTTATACAATGTAAGTCTAAGAATATTCCTCGTTATACTTAAGTAGATGCATACACGTTATACGTTAATGCAGTGTAGAATCCATAAGTTACTCCGCGGACGAAATGTCGGAAGTCGGATACACTTAATGCGCATATATATATATACATATATATTATATATTTATATATACGCTCTAAGCCTTTGTTTATACTGACATACCCGGCAGTTCTACGTGGGGCACACGCGAATGCGTTTTATATTCTCTCGCAAGTTCCTGCGGTATACATTTGCTCAAAAATTGGTATTTATATGTGAGAGGATCAATTGGGTGTTTCTAGTTATCGGACTCCTCGTCTATGAAGAGGCCGCTCTAGGGTTTGAAACAGCGACTAGTAATTCGTATACTAAGTTAGAACGTTAGTGCGGATAAAACCTCCCTGCCGCGCATTCTTTCATTCGGCCGTTATATACCAGATACCCTGACACTCGTTGTGGTGCACTCGCGCGTTACAATGAACTCTCTTTCGCTCGGCCCTTTCTTTCTAACTCTTCAGCTACTGTTTGCTCTTGTAAAAACGTGTGAAAAACATTAAAAACGAGTATACGTTTTTACGTGTATACATGTTGCGTGTGTTATATAATAAACGTGTCATGGGTATATATTATATACTTGTCTAAGACGTGCCGAATAGTATAGCGACTATTATCACGCGGTTACAATTTTTATAATACCTTTCGTAAATACCGTCGCGGACGCAGTCTTTGATCAGCTAAGAGTAATTTAGCAAATTTTAGTTAAACATTTTGAACTTTAAAAACACATATTTGTACATATTGCGTTAATTATTATTTAAGGCTTTTTAATCATTTTTTCCTTTGACAATAATTTGGAATTAATAGTTTATGTAAAAAGAATTGATCAAGAACTGGGTCCGTCACGGCTAGCAAGTCATCCGAGGATGCTGCAACTGCACACGCTCGCACTGCACGTCCGTCAGACCGATCGTCGTCGTCAACGTCATCACCCTCTGTCTCTCTCTCTATTATTTTTTTTTTCACGCGGAAGTGCACTTTTATAGTTATCGACAGCAGCACGTGGAACTGCTACTGGCCGGTGCCGTGAATCATTGCAGAACAAAATGACGTCAGCTAGACGGCGTTCCTGGGGATCCGCTGGGTCGGCAGACCGGACAAGCCCTTGACGTAGGTGTAGGCAACCGGGCTCCTCAAAATCCTCTTCTGGCACTTCTTGCCGCTGCCGCTGCTGCTGCTGCTGCTGCTGCTGCTGCTGCTGCTCTTGTCGGACTGCGGGCTCGCCGGCTCCAGCCTCGTCGAGATCTTCAGGCTCTGAAACGCCTTCTTCAGACTCCTCGCCGTGGACGAGCGCTTGAGCGAGTCGCTGTCGCTGCTGGGCGTGTCGGAGGGACTCTGCGAGTGGCTGGGCGACTTGAGGATCGAGCTCGAGCCCCGGAACTTGCCTCTCTCCTCGGGACTCCAGGAGCGCGACGACTTGATCTTGAAGAGCACGCTGCCTCCGGGCGCCTTGCGCTGCTTCAGCCTCTCCTGGCCGCTGGTCAAGCGTCCCCTCGAGCGCTGCTGCTGCTGATGCTGCTGCTGCTGCTGCTGCTGCTGCTGTTGCGTCTGCACTTGCACCTGGACCTGCACGTACTGGTGGCAGTGGCCGCCTCGGTCGGAGCTGCCGCGCCGCGACAGGACCTCGCCGCTGCCGGTGCTACCGCCGCTCGAGCAGCCGCTGTCGGTGCTGCACTCGTCATCGACCAGGTCGACCTGCTGGCTGCTGCGGCTACGCGGCGGGCAGCCCGCCACCGACTCTCGGAGCAGCGTCGTCCCCTCCATCTCGCTCGCTGCTCTCCTCCTCCTGGTTACCGTCACTATGACACCGGACTGATCAACGGGGTAGCGGCGATCGTCTCTCACTTTGCGAGAGTTCGCTTCGAAAGTGACTCTGATGCCGATTCACTCGGCTCGGCGCTTTGCCTTAGTTATGCTTTCTTTCTTTTTCTTTCTTTGCTTCGTTTTTACTCACTGGTTGGAGAGATTTGCGGGCGCTTGCGTTGTGTGGTAGCTTGTTTGCTTGTCGCGTTTCGCTTATCGGACGCTAACTGAGCTCGAGGGGTTGGCCGCGCGAGCTTATATATCCTCGGCGCGTCGACGGCGGCCAAATAACGGTGCGCATGGCAAGAAGGCTAAGCGTGCCCACGAAGCTCCACGTGAGAGAGGCTGCGTGCGGAGCACACGAAGCGGGGGACGCGATGAAAGCCGTTGTCATGGCAGCGCACCCGCGTCGTCGCAGCCGATGCCTTCGCACCTCCGCTGTATACCCTTGCGCCGAGGCTGCGATGCGGCCTGCCTCGGCCCTCCTGCACGCGTGGGCATTTTTCGCTCATCGTCGAAGCCTCTCTCATTTCCTCTATTAGCTACTGGCTTTTCATCTATTACACGCGCTTGAAGCTGTATTTTAATGATTCGCTCCTTAGCTGCAGAGCTGGAAATTAAGCTTTACTACTAATTACTATTTGTTCCGGAAAAATTGTAAGTCAGTTGTATAAGCACTGTTTATTTTTCAAGACTTTACTTCGCAGCTTCAAGACATTAAATAATTCTTTCATGCATAATAATATAACACTTGGTATCAACCATAATGTAACTTAGTTATAATAAGATTCAAGGGACAAGGACATTTCGCTCGTTAGGTATAAGAAAGGTTTTCAAAAAGTCCATACTGCGGTACACTTATGTACATTTTAGTACTCTTTTAGGACCCTTAGTTTATTCCAATGAGCCCTTATTCTCGAGATATAAATCAATTGATCATAAGTGTGCAACTCTGCTTCTGATCATAGCTTTGCAAGTTTTTACGCTACAAATATTTATTTAGTGGTTAATACAAATAGACAGAGCTCTAATTTCCAATTTGGTACGTACAAAAATATTAATTTATACCAAAGTTATTAACTTATAAACAAAGTTATGGAAATCCTCGAAATTAGATATATTTTTCATCACGTTCTTTGAAAGTTAATAAATTTGGCCCATATTAATATTACTTTCTCGAAAAGAAAGCTTTGTGATGGTAAAAATTATTTTTTGTGTTTTTTAGGTATAAACATGTTTTATGCCTTGGAGAGTCCGAATAGACTAGTCTTAAAGATGTCTGTACGTGTGTGTGTGTGTGTGTATGTGTGTGTGTGTGTATGTGTGTGTGTGTGTGAGTCTGTGTCTGTGTGTGTGTGAGTCTGTGTCTGTGTGTGTGTGAGGCATATCACGATTCGTTCATTATGCGGTATAACTTTCCCAAACTTTGTACAGACGTTTGCTATCAATATCCGGTGATTTTGTGATGTTTTAAAAATGATTTAATAATGACATAATTTACTTTTGCAATACTGAATCTGTATTTATTTATAATATAGCATAGAAAAATCATAATTTTTATACTATTCTGATGGTGAAATTTGTAAATTAGTATACGATATGTTAAATGGTAGTCAAATTTTTAAATAAGGTACTTAAAAAAATCATGCATTTTTGTATCTTATGGATTATTTTGTATTGAAAGATAAGAACAATAATTCTATATTTTATAGGTGCATATAGATTTCATTTGATTTTATAGATAAAAATAAATTTTCGAATCAATGACACATCGCTGATCAAAGATACCCTGATATACGATATATACGATAATTGTTTATTGAACAATAATCATTTTACAGTAGGGCACAAATCACTAAATGAAAATAGTTAGACAGAAAAATAACCATGATGGGCGGTTCTGCGCAGCTCTTCCTTATTTATATAATAATTTTTATTAAATTCTCTTTGAGAAAGCATAGTGCCAAAGCAGTTGGCAGCATTTTCTTGTCTATTTTTATTTACTTTTGGATAATTTTTTCTAGGATAAATATTTGCAAAGCTGTGATCAGAAGTAGATATATGGTATAATCATATATGGTTATACATGGTCATATATGGCGATATATGATCATACATAAACATATATGAATGAATGAAATTAATTTTTTGAAAGTAATATTTATTTAAAAAAGATATTTTTGAAACAGAATATCAAAGCCTAGTCCGTCATTTTGGGTGTTATGATCCGCATGATACATTCAAAATTGGGCACTAGAGCTATCTGCATTCCAGTTTTTCAAGCCTTATTGTAAAAACTCCAATTGGAAAAACATGTAATATATGGCCATATATGGGGCGTCATATATGGCCATATATGGAACATTTTTCCCCGTGGTCTAAATAGTGAAATAATAAAAATTTAAATACGTTTAATTTTTTTTTCACGTATTCTATAATTGACAGTCATTGATGTGTTAAAAATTAAGATAATGGTACTTTAGAAATGCGTGGGAAAAATTACTAACGGCTCTAAGTTCGCACGTGGCTAAACGCGAGTCTTCATAATGCGTAACAGTTGTAACAAGGTACACTCGCAAACGAATTGATGTATTTCATTTGAATACAGAGACATTGAGCACAATTACTCGCGATTTATAAGGCCTATAAATAGAGTATATCAATAATGTTAATACAAGTCCCTCATTAATGGCATTTCAACAGTTCACTAATAACTGTATTATTTATAGACTAAATCATATGTTGTGCCATAGGACATATAGAGATTTATGTTTAGATAATATGAATTCATGCCTAAATAACATGAAAAGTGTGATGCTATCGTGGCATAGAAGATTCATAGTCATGTTATAGCGGCAACGGAGTTTTCTCGGTATAGGAAGACGCGCAGCCATACGCGAGATTGAATCCTGCCGAGGCGTCTTGATTACTCTAGAATACACGTGCTTCCGATCTGCTGGGGTGATGAAAACGTGCCTCAGTTTTTTGCGGAGTTCTCCTCTTCTTCTTACGTCTATCACGTTTATATTCTCTGTGTATGCTATATAAGTAAGTTATTAAAAATACAATATTTTAAAAGAAAGATCTCTTTTCTTCGTTTGCTCGATATTAATGTGGTGAGAGGTTAGATGATTTTTGCAAACCAAATCGACTTAATATTTGTCAACGACGTTTCGGCAGCATTTCACTGTCCTCATCAAACTATACCGTTAATTTAAATAATATTCTATATTACACCATCATTATTTAACAATATTGTATACAAAAAATATATAAAATTCTTTCAGAATATAAATAATTACTTACAACAATTACATAATATTTACATACAATATTTTAAATTTAAGTATAACCCAGTGTATTTCACTATCGTGTTTTAAAGGTATGTTTAGATTTACGATAGTATACATTTTTATAATTTTTCAATTAAGGGAGTTCTATATCAAATAGAAATAACGCTGAGATAATTATAAAATTTTGTATACAGGTTGGCATATGCACCAGAAACACCCATATAAATTTTCAAAAGGATAGAGTACTAAGAAATCGAGAAATCAATGTTTTCATTTTTTGCTGTTTAACACAGACTCTTATGGAAAATTGCTAATTTGTCGTACTTATTTACATATTACAAAGCATGTGTCGTTAAGATGTTGTTAAACATTTTTATAGTATAAGACAAATGTTTGATGAAGAATTATTGCACTGGAAAAATATGATAGAGTACCTCAAACTTATAAAAAAATTCATTGAAAACAAAAAAGGACATTAAACTTCAAAAAATCAAATCAGCATCTTAATGGAACTTTTGATTGATAATTAGATTAAAAAAATTGTTTAATTTAAATGCATAATTGTTATTTGGTATAAGTTTATCTATGCAACCTTTGTAATCAAGTATACCTGGTGAATAAACACGAAAATGCAACCTTTGTAATCAAGTATACCTGGTGAATAAACACGAAATAAAAAGTGGAATCATTTTGACTAGTATAGTTGGTATAGAACTCCCTTAACAAGAAGAGAGTAACGGTTGCGGTTCCTGTAATCTCCTCAAACTTTGGAATATGTATCATTGTAACAAAATATGAGATAATACTTGTTTCAGAATTTATTTATCAAAGAAAAAACATTGTAACAATAATGTTTTTTTTTACACTTTTTTGTAATGTAAATGTAGGTATACTATATGATTTGGAGAGAACTGATTTATGCCGCAGTAGCAACCATAGCAAAATCCAAAATAACCTATATAGTAATTTTTCACTAGATTTTAGCTAAATTATTACCACCAAAAAAGTTTTTTAACCATTATTATTGCGAGTGGTAACTTAAAAACTTAAAAATGTAATTTAAAAAATATTTTTGGAATTAATTTTTTATCCCATAATTAACCCTTTAGAACCTTCTTTACTCGAGAAAATTGTTAATAATCTATACGATTAGTTAATTATGTAATCTTATTAAGCATTGTTGAAATTAATTTATTAGCACACGAGATTAGATTATTGGTATTATAGTCATTGCTATTATATTTATTGCTGTTTTCGAAATAACACTGTATTTCTCGAACTAAACAATGCTTAGCTAGAGGAATCAATAATTACAAATAATAAAAGATAACTGATACGTATGTACTATTTAAGAATCTTTCAATGATGAAAACTTGTTGATGGTTATATAGAAATCCAATCCTTTTTTGTAGAATTCTGCAGTGTTGAAATAAGACAAAGACACTAAATAACGATTTGAATTTAGATACAATCACTCAAAAGATACTTAACTCACTTGATAGAAAAGTTATATTTCTCTCTTCAATTCCAGTTAGGATTTATTAAATTATAATTTAAAAAAATCTTGTAAAAATTAATAAATACTTATAGAAAAAGACATACATTTCATATTAGGGCAACTTTCTGTCGTTAGTTACAAAAAACATTTTTTTTACTTTATTTAATTGTTTGTAATACCAATATTTATGATTACGGAATTTTCTTTTTAAATTATAAATGGAAAAAGAAGCTGCTAATATATAATTTATTTTATTAAAAATCTGCCAAACTATAACGAGTAACGTGGCGCAGTTAGGTTTCATTATTTAATATCTACTAAACTATTGCTAAAAACGTATGCGCCGTATAAACTGCCGTGTCGGGTCGAAGGCGCGCTACAAAAATCATTTTGTACATCATTATCATAAAAACATTGTTATTGCATTAGAATAGATAGAGACATATATACTACTATGTACTTGATCTATACTAATACGACGTAACTAGATATGGGCGACTTTCACGAAACTGTTATGTAGTTTTGACGGCTTCACTTATAAACGCTATTAAGAAGAAAAATAATTATGCTAATCCTTTTATGACTCGCTGGTCGAAAACGGCCATTTTAGTATCTCTATACAGGCATGAACAAGCGCGTTTTCGTTCAGGTGTGACAAAATATAAATTATTTAGTAGATTGAGATTTTACAACTATTTTTTAAGAGATAATAGTAATATCTTTCAATAAGTAAGAGTTTCAGTCTAAATTTGATTTTAATGCATTATATTTTAGATAAACTATCTTCGTGCTACTAACAAGGAGAACACCAACCCTACAAAACACGGATTTTGATGAGGCTTCGGAAGGTGATTTTTGGTACATAAAAATGAAGCCTAGCGCCCTTAGTTTGTTCTAATGAGCCCTTGTATTCTAGATATACGCTATTTTACTTCGAATATACGTTATTTTAGTGAAAAAAGGTACCTCTTCTACTGACTATAAATATGCATGTACTGACAATAGAAAATTTTACTTAAAAGGTAATAAAAGTAGGCAGAAAGAGCTTTAATTTTGAGACCTGTAACGTTAAAAAATATTATTCTGAGCCGGAGACTAAAAATGTATGAATAGTTGTAGAAATTAAGCTATTTTAATTTCGTTGATTTTTTTATACATTTTTTGTCATCATCTTCAATTGTTAATAACTTTGGCTTAGATTAATATTCTTTAACATTACAGGTCTCAAATTAAAGCTCTTCCTGTCTACTTTTAATATCATTGAAGCCATTTTTTCTAGTATTAATAATTACATATTTATAATCACTAGAAAAGGTACCATTTTTCAGTAAAATAATGTATATTAGGAGTAAAATGGCTTATATCTCGAATACAAAGACTAATTAGAATAAACTAAGGATGCTTGGTTTCACTTTTAGGTACCAAAATGCAACTCCCAAAGCCATAACATAATACGAGTTCCGCAGGGTTGGTGTTCTCCTTGTAAGTGGCCAGACACTGGTAAATTTCTCCTTGTACTTGATAAGCTAAAAATTTTGAGATCTGGCAGAATATAATCGAGAATCATTGATGATTCTGCTACCTAAACGTTGTTGAGTTTGCGGAGTGCAGTGTTAATCCTTTTGGCCACGTCTTCTTTATACGCGGAATAAAATATAGGTTTTTCAGTAAGATTATAAAGTACATGTTTAAACTAGAATTTTCGTGCAATTTTCGGTTTGGTCTGATAGCACGTAATCGGCCCATGTTTTCTGAACTTGAAGAAAAAGAATAATTTCACTATTTCGGGACAGTAGTTCATGTATTTAGGCACCAGAATACATCATATTGAACTGGATTATATATTTTTATGTATATAAGAAAATTAAGTCAGTAAAAAAATAAATTTTAATTCACAATAATTTTTTTCACCCATAGACTTAACAAATTCCAAATGTTTTTTACATTTTAAAGCTATAACTTTTTATGCTAAATTATTTTAAACAAAAATTAAAGTTTCAATAGCTTATTTTTACGTTATAATAGACAAATATCATAGTTAAAAGCTAGAAAATTAAATTTAAAATAGGTTTCGTAGATAAAAAGGTTAGTGGCCTCTAAGAAGGACATGGTGACCGAAAGGGTTAAGTCGTAAAAAGCATAGGTTAAAAATAAATATAATGAAGTCTTATAGTACTAGATAAACTAAAAATTTTAAAAGCTGGTAGAATATGCTAAGCTGCGGGTTCCACCAGCTTAAGTTTTTAAGTTAGCGAGCGAGTGTTTTAAAGGAGCAACGGCAATGGACACAAAAATTTTTGTCACACATGTACAATTTTCGCGTTTTTCTGACCTCTAAAGCGATCCTAAAATTACTGTTTTCCGAAAGATTTTGAATATATATATATATATATATATATATATATATATATTCAAAATCTTTGTATTTGACCAATATACTATTTTGTGATAATAAATTAGCTGCAATTGGATAAAAATTACTATATAAGTTATTTCGGATTTCGCTATGGTTGCTACTGCAGCTTAACTGTGAATCGTGCATTAGTAGTAGTAACGTCATAAAATCTATTTTGTTCGATTGTCCGCCTAATTCTTTACTTTATAAGCTGAAAAAGCACTTAAATAATTGATCATGCGTTACTGAGTATACATGAAAAGTAAAATTATTAATATTTTAATTCTGCGTTTAAGAAAATGAAGTAGATACCATGATTTACTAACACCAACACAGGTCACAACGATAGGGTTTCGGCCGTTGTTCACGTTAAAGGGTTAAAGTAGTTCTAGGAGAGTTCTTTGTGTGTGAGTGTATGCGTGAATGCGTGCGTATGAGTGTATACATATATCTCTATATATTATAAAAGATTTCGCCGCCGTGTCAAGTATCGAGGCCTTCTCACTATCTCTCTTTTTCTACGCTATTTTGGCCTATTCTTCGAAATATTTCGATATTTTTATGTTATTTATGAATTCTTTAATAGAGTTTACGGTAATTAACGTTATTCTATATTATTTTACGTATAAGAATGGAGGCATTTTCCATATCTCTTTTCCTACGTTATTTTGGCCTATTTTTCGAAATTTTTCGTTATTTCTACTTTATTTATGAACTATTTAACGTAGATTACGTTAATTAACGTTCATCACGTTATTTTACGGGTACGAATCGGGGCCTGCTCCATATATCTCTCTATCTACGTTACTTTGTCCTATTTTTCGAAATTTTTCGTTATTTTAACATTATTTATAAACTATTTAACGTAGATTACGTTAATTAACGTTATTTACGTATAAGAATGATGTTCGATATGTATATTCTATTGAAACTGCACAGAGACTTGAAGGATTACCACTGTTAGACAGATCTCATACAGTGTATGCTTATGTTCAAGATTTTTAGATTTTACAATGAGGAAATTAAAAATATGACCAATTATTTATAGTAAAAAAACTTTTCAGAAAGTTTGCTTTTACATATAAAAGTAAGTTGTATGGACTCATAAATAGAATTTTTTAGGTTTTATGAGTGTGTAGTTCCCTTAACAACCTGATTTTCATTTTGGATGTATGATTGTTCAAATTAGTTATATCAAAATTGCAATAGCGTATGTCACTTATTTAAAGTCGATAATAATAATAGTTTTATATTTTTATAGTAATTACCAAAATCGATCGAAAAGGTAATAATAGAAAGATAATTTTACGCGTTGTGTAAGAAACTTTTTTCTCGTAGTTATAATATATACCCTTGATAGTTGATAATGAGAAAACTCGCCTGAGTAATTTTAACTTTTAGGGGTTATGCATTGTAGATCCAAGTACACGTAGCAATAAGAAAGAAATCTTTCGTTTCTCAATGATGACTCTTAGATGCTTTGTATTACACATATATCTATTCTCCTGAAGCATTGGTATAAAAAAGACCTCGACCGTAGCCTTCTTCTTTGACAGTAATTGAAAACCTTGCTTAGAGAATACCTACTCAAACTTTAAACTATATTTATACTATTAATATGAGAAGTGCACTTTTCAGATTTTATAAGATATTTGATTAGAACGTAGCCATTTTTCAGGAAACACAGTCAGCAGTATTTTCTTGTTTTATATTTACAATATGATTGGTATTTTAAAATAAAGTTCGCGGGCACAATTATAAAATTTCTATTGTGTGTGGTGCAAAAATGTATATATATAATGCCTAATTATAAAAATATATGCTGTTAGTGCAATTACATATTTTTGCACTTATATTATACATTATGCATTAATTCAGGCATGATAATAATATACTATGACACTTTTTGATATTATTCTGTGCTACGGAGAAAATTACTTTTGTGTCCGAAGATGTAAGGCTTTCAAATTCACAGTGCTTAATTTATTTAGCTTACAAATACTTTTACTCTTTCATTTTTAATTAACCTTATTTTAAACTCCCAATATAGTTCTTATAATATTTTTTTAATACAGTGTAGTAAAATGTAATTGAAGGACTCGTTGACAGATAATTACAATATTTGTGAAGTCTTACTATAACGGACCATAAAGGTTTAAAGTATATAAAATACTTATAAAATTAAATAGTACAAGCATACAAATAATGCAGAATATTCTTTGATGTACTTAATTATAACTTTTATGACTTTGATCTTGCTCACGACTTTGACTTTGATCTTTATCACGACTTTGACTTTGATATTGATCACGACTTTGACTTTGATCTTGATCACGACTTTTAGTTTTATTGCTCGTATTGGCCATGTACTGGTCCAGTGCTGGTCAAAATTTGTACGAGACCAGATTGAAGTAACACTTTATTAAATGCAACAAGGGATTTTGAAATCGGTCAAGCCGTTTTTGAGCAATCGGTATAAAACTATTTGGTATTACCGATTTTCGCCAAAACACATACGTACACACACACATAAACACACACACATACACACACACACTCACACACATACATACACCCCCCCCCCTCCACACACACACACACTCACACCTCCATACCATACGGGCATTGTTAGAAACATGTTTTTTTTTTAAAACTTTATAATATAAGCTTTGTGTGTACTCTATCTAATATATGGACCGGGAGTGTCTAACAATGGGTCCTCTATGTTCAACATATGGGCCAAGTATATCTACTACTGATTTTATGTACAAAAGTAAACGCGATATATCGGTTAATAAAAATATCAGATCGTACGGTAAGCTCAATTGGTCATAGATAATGTTCTTTAAAGAGAATGAAAAAGGATGATTTCTTCAGGACGATATTTTCTAAGATACAAATATGAGTTGTTGGTTTGTTGATTTGGATATTTTGAACCACGACAGTTTCATTAAAATATATCGAATACATAACGATAATAACACAGAATTTCAAGAACCCCTTATAAACTTTTTTCTATTCATGCCTTACATTATACGTTATGTATTCCTGATTCTTATCAAGAATTATTTGATATGAAATTTTCTATGAATCCTTCACTAAAAGAATATTGTAATAAACCACAATACTATATAAAAAATGATTTGATATACTTCAATTTATTTTACCACGTCTGACAAAATTGTGGTTGTAAAATGGTGCTGTTGGTTTTGAAGTTACAAACGTTGATTTGTACCTTAGAATGCTTTTTAAAAATAATTTGTATAAAGCTTAGTTCAAGTAATAGTACATATAAATTAAGCATTGAACAAATTTCTGACGCCGAAATTAATTGTTGGGCATACTTAACACACACTCACACACACATATATGCACACGTATATTATATATAGATCGTGATGTTTATATCCACGTGGAAAACTTTTCTAGATATTTATATAAGTGTTGTTTGTGCTGATTTTGAGGATTTCACTTAAACTATTTGTTATTTATACGTCTGCATTCTACGTAGACTGGTAGTTTGGAGGCTGTGGAACTTACTCGAATCGAAAGTCGATCGATGCGTTTTAATTAAAACCATATTTTTAACTTTCAGCCGCGGCCTCGAAGGAAATTTCGCGTTGCAGTGCACGTGACATAACAACGCACATAAAGTCGTCTCGATCTTCACGAGAGAATGATTTCTTTTTCGATAAGCACAATATTCACAGGGTTTTTCCTGGCTCAACGGCCACGCCGAGTCCTCGCACGCCATCCTTGGGGATCAATTAACGCCCCGCGCGCGTATAAGGATTCGCAAGAGCGCGCGCCCCGGAGCGGCGCATATTGCTACTGTTAACGAGTGCACGTTTATATAGGTTCTCAAAAGCAGGATTGTGGAGCGCGCGTTAAAAATACCGCCGACAGTACCAATGTTGGCTGGGTCGCGAATATTTTTGGCCAAGAGGTAGGAGGTCGGCGAGTGGTTGAACTCTGGGCGATCGATATTCGAGAACCTAATGCGAATCTTTTAGGAGCTGGATGCTGACCAACTCGCTTGTTTTACAGAAATAGTAAGTAGCTGCATTCAATATGAAGCAAGGAATTTTTGTAAATAACGTTTTAACTTTACTAGTATAAATTTGATTTCTCTCCATTAATATTTTTAAATATAATTGTTAAGTAATACTACAGAATAATATAATATAATATAATATAATCTTACTTATATTTTTAGTTTTTTATATGTAGATGGAGTTCCGAAGTATGATGTATTATATGAATGATTTTCACGAAATTGTACATTAGTGATTACTGATCTTATGGCATTGATTTTATTTGTTGTCAAAACAATAAACTGTAAAATATCATGCATGATTTCATAAAATTGTATTGTTTTCCGCGAGTTCTATGAGATATATAAAGGGAATATTCTAATTATTGTAATTTATCAAAAGAAAGAAACTATTAAAAATGTCAATTCGCTCTACATTTCGTGCTTTCTTGAGTAAAAAAATATCATCAAAATAATTTATAGTAATTTGAGATTTTCACGTAGATAAATTATATCTGTTATTAATGAACTTTCGACTGTAGTTTGAGACTTTATAATATTTACAATAAAATATGTCTTGAGTAAACCCTCTCGTATCGGGATGATCTTTCCGGTAAAAAAACATATATGTTATTGTATAGTTTATTTATAAATGGTTTAATTATAACGATCCAATAATTTTGGTAGGCCGAAAATGGCAGGAAGTAAGTTTTGCTTCTTCAAAGAGGAAGCTTTGGGGTAGTAAAACATTGCTAAAAACGTAACGCTGTGCTGTACGCATAAGGCATTCGCAAGTCTTTAACGAATGGTCATATAAGGGGAGAAAAATTTGATAACAAGTAAACACGATAAATGAAAAAACATGTTTCATATTAGTACAAGTGAAGTATGTTCATGGTATATTTTATTTTACCTCACTGTTTTCCCATCTTAGGGACAGACTAAATCCATTCGGACAACTCTTGAGAGAATCGTTTAAAATTTAAACAAAATTGTAGAAATTTTTGGAAGTCATAATAATAGTATATTATGCACCTAGGGAATAAAGTGAGCCAGTAAATGCCTGCGTGTGGTTCGGCGCCCGAGAGGAGCGAGGGCGTCATACACGCTGGCAATCGCTGGCTCACTTTATTGACGCGTGCAATATACAATTTTTTAACATATCTACCAAAAAGTTCGTACTCGTTCATTGCCGACAAGGGAAAATAGTGCTACATATTAACTTCCTAACCTCACTCTAGTCCCCGGCGCGCCACGCGCTGTTTGTACCCGAGCCGAAGGCGAGTAGCAACCTTTGCCTACAGCGTTCTACAGAAGAAGAAGAGATGCGAAGATACGCTGCGGCATGGCGCAAGCTCTCTGCCTTCCTAAACAGCGTCTGCCGCAGGCGAAGAAAAGAAGAAAAAAAGAAAAGACGAAGAGTACAAGAAAGAAAAGAGGAGGCCTACTAAGGTCAAGTAAGGTGGCGTCATCCCGAAGTAATGCCGAAAGGTAGTGCGGGTTCGGGTACAGAGGTAGATCCGACCTCGCACGCTGGCGATATCCTCGGTTGATGTAAGATTCCTGCTAAATTTTCCCTCGAAAAAAAAATACTAGCAGATTACTACCATACCCGGCGTATCATTTATATTTTGTTCTCTGTAAAATAAATATTTATATAAAACGTCATTATAGAAACGACTTTACCTGAAATATTCAGTTGATTTTTCAAGAGGTATCATTAACTTTCTTAAGAAATAGGTCGTGAAATGTTAAGAGGATGTGGGTCGCCATACGCATTGCTTACCACGGAAAATATTTAAATCTGTTTTGCGGTTGCTAATAATACAGGAATCTTTTGAAATTACCAAAACTAAACAGTGCTAATACAATATACAAATTTGCAGAACATAGTAGGTCAGTTTTATTTACAAAATTGGTTTAATCTCGAATAACTGTTTAAAATAAAAAAAGTCAGTAATACAGATTCCGGTAATACATTCTATTTTTCTTATATGGTTCAATATTCCCTTGCATTTGTAAAACCTTTATAATGGAGTGACCGTAATTAATTTTGCCGCATCTAAGAATCTTATAGTCAAAAGCGCATGCTTCATTAACTTAAACAGGCACAAAGTAACCTGGAGAGGTCCCTGTGGATGCACACTTAACCAAATCGACCACGTTTTAATTGCCTAAAGACGGCACGCTGACATTCTCGACGTTCGAACTTACCATGGAGCCAAATGCGATTCGGATCATTTTCTTGTTACAGCCAAGATTAGAGTTCGTTTACTAGTAAACAAGAATAAGAATAAAATATGCGAAACAGAGGAATTTAATCTCGAAAAGTTAAATGACCCGCTAATTAAATCTAGATATGGGGAGGAACTTTCAAGTAAACTGGATGTATTGGATAACAATAACTTAGGCGATCCAGAGGTAGGGAGTGACATCGAAAGTACATGGGTAAATATCAAAAGTTCTGTAAGACAAGCTGCTAGGACAGTGATAGGTCAGCGGAAAGAGAATAAGTAAAAACCGTGGTTTGACGAGGAATGCGAGAAGTGGAATAGAAACCTCCGCATATTACCGTAATATAAGGGAACAAGCCAAACGAATTTCTCGGAATAATAGAAGAAAGTGGGAAAATAATAAAGTCTCAGCAACACAAGCAAGTAGTAATAGTAATAGAAATAATATTCGGGAAATGTACACAGGTATAAAATGAATAAGGAAAGGATCCCAAAGTAAAACTAACTTCCTAAGAGATGAACATGGGAACCTTATAAGGGACACAGATGGACTAATAAATAAGTGTAAAAATTATTTCGACGAGCTCCTAAACGTACACGAACAAGAAACCGGTTTAGACTATAACGAAATTCACACTGTTGAACCACAAATTGAGCAACCTAGTATATAGGAGGTCTGTAAGGCAATCAACAAATTAAAGATCAATAGAGCCACTGGAATAGATCATTTACGGGACGAATTATTTGAACAGGGAGGGGAACCACTTAAGAAAATAATTCATAATTTTATTTGCACCATATGGAGGAAAGAAACAATGCCTAAAGAATGGATATACCTAATCATAGCCCTAATACACAAAATAAGAGTTAAAACTAACTGTAATAAATATAGAGGCATTTCTCTTATCTGTACATGCTAAAAAATTCTCTCTAATGCACTGCTAGATAGACTCCCGCCTCTCACGGAGGAAATCCTTGGGGATTACCAGTGTGGATTTCGAAGAATCAGGTCAACAGGCGACAAGATGTTCGCGGTTAGGCAGCTCCTCGAAAAGAAATGGGAATACGGGGAAACGGTACACCGATTATTCATTCATTTCAAGAAAGCGTATGACTCAATAATAAGAATAAGTAAAATGTTTTACGTCTTAGTACTGCTAGGGGTACCAAAAAAGTTGGTCAATTCAATCAGAATGTGCTTAGATAACAGTCGGGGTATCGTCAGGTCAGGTAAGAGCCTATCACAGCCATTTGACATTCACAACGTGCTAAAGCAGGGACATGCTCTATCAACCCTCCTATTTAACTTAGTTTTAGAATACGTGTCGAGGGCGGTACAAAAAAGTAAAGAGGGAATTATAATAAATGGCTCCCTTTCATATTCGGTAAATAATTTACTAAAATTACAATTACTATTGCGAAAGACTAAATTAGAAATATATAGAAAAATCATAATGCCAGTACTTCTATACGGATGCAAAACGTGGGTGTTAACAAAACGGGAAGAAAATAGATTTAGAGTATTTGAGAATAGAGTCCTTAGAAAGATATTTGGGGGTAAAATAGATGAGATTACTAGAGAATGGAGAATTTTACATAACCAAGAAATACACGAGCTATACGGGAAGCCAAACATAATCAGAGTGATTAAATCTCGAAGACTAGAGTGGGCTGGGCATGTAGCTAGGATGGGTAACAAAAGAGCAGCACTTAGATTGCTCGTAGGGAAGCCGAGAGGAGCAAGAACCCCAGGTAGATCGAGATGAAGGTGGGAGGACAATATTAAAATGGACCTACAAAAAATAGGATGTTATGAGGAAGATTGAATGCAACTCATAAATAATAGAGAAAGATGGCGTGACTGTGTGAACAAGGCTATGGTCTACACAGCTACGAATAGCTAGTTCCAACGATTACGCATGACAGATATGGTAATAATGCAAGCTCGTCTACAACCGACATAAAAACTATGTGATAGCTGTTGCCCTGCAGACACCGTTGCTGCTTATCATTACTACTTGGCCTTTATAATAATAATCGTTTTGCTTCGCGTGTTAACTGGGATTCTGAATAGGTATCAGAAGGTACATTAATCTTAAGTAATCCCAGGTAACATTGCACAGTACGTATGCGGGTATTGAAAACTCGGCCATTAAAAGGTCGGCGGGCGTTGAAATGTCATATCCCCCGGGCATTGAAAGGTTACCGTAAGGAGCGCACACAGCAGCGAGTATGTAGTATGTTATTAGTGAATAAGTTTATGTATCTAGCTGCCAGTTTCGACTATATGAATCAGGTATTAAAGGGTGCCGCTGATGAGGTCGAGTTAGCTCACTCCATACTTTTCCTTGTGTAGGTGTCACTTCCACTATTACGGGTGTCAAGTTATATTAGAGCGCCGGCGACGAGGTTTATGTAGTCTTCCACGTAGTTTTCTATGTACGGAAGTAGTTCCTGATCCTAATGGTGTCATGGTATACAGGGGCCCCAATGACAAGCTTCAGGTAGTCCTTCCTGCCAGTAACTTTTTGGGTCTAGGTGTCGTTGCCGGTCGTATCCTTGATTAGGTATTTACCATCGTCGATGACAAGGTCCAGGTAGTCCTCCCCGTAGTCTTTTGGAAATAGGTGTCGTTCCTTGTCATAATGTTGTCCAGGTATTAAATATTGCCGATGACAAGGTCCAGGTAATTATATCCGTAGTTTGTTGCGTCTAGGTGTCGTTCCCGGTCATACTGTTGTTCAGGTGCTAAATATCGCCGATTGCAAGGTTCAGGTGGACTTCTCCGTAGCTTTTTGAGTGTAGGTGCCGAAATTGTTGTTACACTACAGGAAATAAATTCAAAAAACTACAAAGCAAACTACCTTGCTTCATCATCAACGATTTTCAACAATTGGACAGCAGTAAGGCCGGGAATGACACGTAGACCCAAAAAGCTACGGAGAGGACTACCTGGATCTTGTCATCGGCGATGTTAGGTGGACAATAGTACGACCGGGACCGACACCTTAATCTAAAAAGCTACTGGGAGGACAACCTGGACCTCGCCAAACGCGACGCTAAACACCTGGACAACAGTACAACCGGGAACGACACCAAGACCAAAAAAGCTATGGGGTAGACTAGGTAGACCTGGAACGACACGTAGATCCAAAAAGCTATGGGGAGGACTACCTGGACCTCGTCATCGACGGCATTAAACACTTGGACAACAGTATTACTACGAATGACACCTAGACCCAAATTCTATGTGAAGGACTACATATCATTATTGTCGCATCTATCACCAGATGAATAAATGAAGCAAATCTTATATATTTCTTTTCAGTGAACTGCATGGACGTAACTTTAGATTTGACCGATGCAATGCTCGAGAACCTTTTCCCTCAAGATTTTAAACGTTCGCGTACCGTCTGATTGAAATATCCCCGTCATATTCAAAGTTATTTTTGAAAAAATGTACACGTAACAAAAATGTAAATGATGTACATGTGCACGAAATTTATTGTACATTTCATGAAATTTAATGTACAGTTCATGAAACTTAATGTACATTTCATGAAATTTAATGCTAAGTACATAAACTTTGGTGTGCATTAAATTTAATGTAAATATGTATTAAAATTACATATTTTTTACATTTAATATTTTTAATGTACATGCATAACTGACCCGAGTAAAAAAATCTTGTATATAATTATATATTGATTATAATGACGAGATCTAAGTAATTCGTTCCGTAGTTTTTGATTTCTACATGTACGTACTGGTCGGAGAAGGCGTTCAGGTGGTCATAATCGTCGATGACGAGGTCTAGGTAGTGTGCTCCGTAGTTTTTGGTGTATAGATGTAGGTACAGGTCAGACATCTAGGTATCGCAACCTCGTCATATCTCGCCATAATTACTTCGATACCTTTTTCGAGAAGTATGAGCGAGCGCGCTACCTAGACTCGTCATCCGCAACCAAATCACCTGGATGCCTCCTCCGACCAGTTCATATATATAGACATCGGTCACTATAACGACCTGGACTCCTACTCCGATCCGCTATGCATTAAAAAAATAGTTTAAGAATACTGGAAAATTCAATATGTATTTATATATCAATATGTATAATCGTATATAATTATTTTTGAAAATATCGTCTTGGTCTCGTAAAAGTCTCGGCACATAAGGTCTTGCCTTGCTTTTTTTATTAACTAAACTTGTCCATTAATGGAATCAAACTTATTAAAAGTTCCTATAGTTATATTATCTATTCAGTGAAAAGATTGAAAATCCTTTAAATCAGTGTATACATTCTCATATGTTGCAAATTCTTGGAATTATAAAGGGTTTCGTACAAAGACTTCGACTCCTTAGCATGTAGTCTGTTTTACTTATGCATATAATATTTAGAATGCATATTACAATTCGCTACTTTATTGAATCAAAGCCGTTAGAACTGCTTAAAAATAAACTTATATATATATATATATATATATATATATATATATATATATATATATATATATATATATATATATATATATATATATATATATATATATATATTAAATGATCCTACATGATTATACATATATTATCAAATATGGCTCCGATTTTCGGCCTTTTATTTCAGTACTCTAAACTGCATTGTAAAACAAACCAAAAGGATGAAATTTTTAATAAATATATCTTGAAATCTACATATGATATAACGATCTGAAATTTTACACAGATGATCTATGAGATAAATATTGCATAAAATTTTAGAATATACTACAGACTTTTGATTTTAGGTGATAACTATGTTCAATTTAAATTGCTTAACCCTTTAAGTACTCCAGAGCCCATACATTCTTTTCGGTTTTTAAAGATTTCTACGTAACAAACTCGAAATTATGTAATCTAAATGTATGAATCAGGTCGAAGTGGACCATTTCCGGTGTCATTAGGCGGACCTAAGTTGAGTTTGACCCCAACATAGCCGAGAAAAGAAAGAAATTTTAAAAAGTATTATTTCTCATATTATCTAAATCCTAAGACCCAACAATCATCCCTGAATTTTTTTCAGAATTTTTTTACTACGATTTGTAGCGAAAGATTATATAATTTAAAATTGATTGCTGTAAATTTTAGTATCATTTATATAATATATAGTAAAAATTCAGTCAAATATGATTGACTTTGAAAATTAATGATTTTATTACGGCTTATAAAATAAATAAAAGTGAATATAAGAATCAAGACCTTTAAAGACGAAGCAACAAAAGACGAATCTATTTTCTTCAAGACCAAGACAACGCGGTCTATGTCAAGATTGGTTCAAGATTAAGATAACATTTTCACAAATATCGTCTCATCTTAAACACGTGCAACTTTATATATGCAGCAGCATCACTGTTATAAATTTGACACAAAACAATAACAGTATTTTAATCACTTAGTGCTTTAACCCACATATTTAGCCCCTCAATGACTATTGTAGCATATTCACTACGTTCAGTGTTAAGAACAACTTACTTACTATAAAATTCATCTAATAATTTTGGGACCACCAAGTGAACATATCAAATATGTTAATATACTAAACGAAACGATTGATGAATATAATAAATATTAAAGAATAAATTGTTAATAATTAGGAGTCTGTATTATGATATTTGTTTATCTATTATTATTTATTAAAATATTATATTTTAATGTTATAAAATTCAACATAAAATATTATGTATATATTTCCATTTAAAAATTTCTTTCTGACTTGTCAGAAATTTCTAACTTTTAACTTGTAAACAGTTAACTTAAGCTGGCTATAACATTATTGATTTTCATAAGTTAATAAATTTTAACTTAACTTAAACTATTTTCATATTCAAGTGATTCTCAACATAATATTTTATTTTATTAAAAGGTTACCCAATTCTGTTAATAATTAAAATTAATTACTATTTTCAATAAATATGTGGTGTATTATATTCATCAAAATTCTTGACAAGACCATGAATCTTGAGCATTTGATCTTGGTCTTGTCAATAATTTAACAGTATCGTCTTTGTCTTGTCTCGATGGTCAAGACAAGACCAAGACAAGACCAAAACAAATATCGAGTCTCGTGCAGCCCTAGCTTAATTCCTGGATATCTAAACCACATCCTATCCGCTGAGCGCTTGGGCTCTTGTTTGTTATTGTTTGTTATTGTCGCGCCGCATGAAGGTTAACATGATACGCTTGTTGCAGTTATATTGCAACAATAGTTTTTTTCCCTATCTGCACTGAAAGTATGCTTTTTCGTGCATATAAAGAGGGCGGAAAGTGGTTTTTTGCCACCCTTGGATGGAAAGTTCGGTACTTTTCCGCCTGCTTCATATATGCACGAACAATCATCTTTTCAGTCCAGGTAGGACAAAAACTATGGTGTACACCACGGACGGAAGGTGATTAACTCTCGTGCTGGTTACAGCCCTTGCCGATCGGCAGCCCTCAACATCCCTTGGCTCGTCTCGGGCTGCTCACGATGCCTCGACTAAGTCTGAAACGCCCTCGCGGTAATTACCTACTTTCCGCACTTTATATAGAATATACTATTTGTTGCTAGCATTCAGCAAATATACGAATTCTGCTTTTATTTTAGTGCTTGAAAAATATATCTTTATAGGCCAGGACAACGTTAAATAATCTCTTTTTTTCCATTTATATCTATTACTCATGCGACAGTTCGCTTGTATTTTCGGCAGTAACCGGGCGTGTGAGTTCTTAACAGTTAATAAATATTTAATAAGTCCAAATTAATAGAATATTATTTATAACTTGTGTTACGTGTGCTTAATACTTACGATATATTTTACATATATTTACTAAATGTATTTCTTTTTTATTTACAGCAAAGCACGCAACATTTAATTGATCAAATCGCAGACTGGAATTTGTAACTACAGTTGAAATGGTATATTCGAAACGTTATCATGTTTTCTGTCAGTTTCAGTTGCGTTCGTAATGCAATATTTACTATAAAAAAATTATGCTTGAGATTCGAAAATGTTAGTTTCATATTACAAAATGTTCGGTAAGAAAATAGGTATTTCATTCATGAACATTATGAATCTTAATTACACAATTTATTACTTGCTATACTGCCGTCGGAAGCAAGAAGGTCTGTAACTTCAAAAAATTCAAAAATGAGATTTTTGATTATTCTGACACATATGTACCATATCTATAATAATAAAATAGAAAATGAGGTAAAAATGTTATATTTTGTGCAAAATCTAATATTTGGTATTTTCATAAACAAAAACGCCGTAAAGTTACGATGATAAGCAAGAAAGACGTAAACTTCATGAAGTCGCGACTTTTTTGTTTACGGTACGACGATTACGTCTTTTTTGGTTATGAACAATTGATTTTACGCCTTTCTTGTTTATGAAAAGTAAACAACGACGATTTGATTTTAATTCCTGCAATAATTATAATTATCGAAAGACATCAATTTAGTGATAATCAATTTTATTATGAAATGAAATTTCCATTTTACACTTTCTTGACAATAGGCAAGAAAGTATAACATGCAAACTGATTGCTCTTTGGGTATTTAATTATTTTAAAGTGAATCTATTGAACTTCACGAGCTATAAACCCATATATACTACTACAACGGACTTTTGTCATTCCGCTTTCCTCAATTCGGATAGGTGACTGTATTATGACAGTTTATCCTCCGAAAAAGAAATTAATGCGTAAATAACATCCGAAAGAGAGGAATGTCTGAGCAAAGAAAAAGAATATATATTTTGAATGTAAATAAAAGATAAGAATAAGTTTTTATTAAGAAATAATTAAAAAATTTCATAGAGCAATCAGTTTGCATTTTATACTTTCTTGCCTATTGTCACGAAAGTGTAAAATGGAAATTTCTTTTCATAATAATAAATTGGCATTAGGACACAAAATATACCTTATAATTCCGGGTTTTATCCCCAAATGGATGCAAGTTTTTTGTATCCATACATAAATTTATCATTTCTATTCCATGTATATGACATACTCTGGAGTATCACTTAGCGTCTGTAATAGGTACTTGCCAGCATTGCACTGACGATGGCTCACTGGCAAAGTACTGGAGCCGAAACGCTATTATATAATTTTTTCATTATTTCTTCATAAAAATTTATTCTTATCTTTTATTTACATTCAAAATATATATTCGTTTTCTTTCCTCAGACATTCCTCTCTTTCGGATGTTATTTACGCATTAATTTCTTTTTCGGAGGATAAACTGTCATAATACAGGCACCTATCCGAATTGAGGAAAGCGGAATGACAAAAGTCCGTCGGAGTAGTATATATGGGTTTATAGCTAGTGGAGTTCAATAGATTCACTTTAAAATAGATAATCAATTTTATTTATCATGAACAAAAGTATAACGTTAGAACCAATCGATTTAATAAATGGTTATGTCGATGAAAACGGATTTATAAAAGTTAAACGGAAAAATGGTGAAACTGCAGCTAGTTCGCAAGATGTGATTAGTAATTTATTTATGTTTAATTTAAACTGTTATTTTAAATAATTTTTTAAATGAAATATTAAATAGCTTTATTTTATTGTTTACAAAGAGATTTCGTGTATATCGAGGTTAATTTAAGATTATCAGCGTATATGTTTTCATTATTAGAACCTGAAAATATGATCGACAATGTTCCGTCTCTCAATGATTCTGTTCATAAAGAAAATGAACCATTACCAGATATAAGCGATGCTGCAGTGAATGGAAGTACCAGTAACGAGACACAAAATGAATCGAACAGTAATGATGAATCTCCAGATGTCATAGGTTGATTCTTAATTCTTATTCAATTTATATTTTCACATTTTAAATATTTATACACGCATTTTCAACCTTAGAATATACAAAAAAAGGCACGATCAGAAAACGAAAAGCAAAGGCTCCAAGAGAAACGTTAGAAGCAAAATGCGATAGAGTTGCCGAAAATCATGCAGTTCGAGAGTGTTGCGATGCTTCAAAGTGCCGATTAAAATGTTCTGAGAATTTCGACGAAGAAATACGAAAAGCTATTAACAAGGAATATTGGAATTTTGATTATAATGGCAAACATATGTTTATTATAAGTATGTGTGTTCGTGAAGATCCGGCCAAACCATCTAGATCCCCTAAACGAATTCAAACGACGTCTATAAAGTATCATTTTAGAAAAAACACCGGTGAATTAACACGAGTTTGTAGAATTTTTTTTCTCACGACATTGGGTTTGAAAGCAAATAATGACAAGATGATATTGCGCATCGTGCGCGGCTCGGATAAGCAAGAAATCACTCCCCTTGCCGATAATCGTGGCCGTCAACCATCGAAACACAAAATTAACACAGAAGTTATATTCGCGCACATTGAAAAATACAATCCAACGGTATCTCATTACAGAAGAGAACATGCTCCGAATGCTCGGTATTTACCTAGTGATATTTCAATTACTAGTATGTATGAAGATTTTTGTCAAGAACATAAGAAGCTGAAGATTTCGATTAGTATTTACAGTAGATGCTTGAAGGAAATGAATATTAGTTTTACAAAGTTAGGGCATGAAGAGTGCGAAAAATGCGAGACATTTAAATTGCACAATTCTCAACACAATGAGACGAATCTTGATGCAGATTGCGATGCCTGTACGACTTGGAAAACTCATATCGACAAAGCTAAGCTCAGCCGCGAGAAATACCGCGAATACGCAGATCAGTCACTTCCAGATGGTGTCATTTGTTGTTCCGTTGATTTCAAAAAGTTATAATGCTCCCCAGAATTGATACTTTCAAAGTTGTTTTATTTACAAAAAGAATTTCTCTTTACAACAAAAGTTTCGTACTCGTAGGATTAAATAAAAAAAAATACTTTTGCAGTTTTATGGCATGAGGGTATTTCGGGTAGGCGCAAAGAGGATCTGATTTCTACGTATAATGTTTTTTTCTTACATCACAGAGATTCTAAGAAAATCATTTTGTGGCTCGATAATTGTACTGCCCAAAACAAAAATTGGTGTTTCTTAACGTATCTTGTTCACATTATTAATTCTAATGAAATATCATCTAATACCATTGAAATTAACTATTTTGAACCAGGTCATAAATTTATGAGTGCTGATAGTTTTCATCATCAGGTAGAAAAATCATTAAAAAAACAGAAAATAACGTATGACTTCAATGATTTTTGCGATGCAGTGAAAGGTGCGAATACTCACACCATCACAAAAGCCATGGAGCATACTGATTTTTATAACTGGCTAGATGGTCATTCTGTGCAAAGGACGAACAATCTAAAATTAAACAATCCAAAACCATTACTTGGAAACATGGTTCAAATCATTGCCGAAGGAGGTTTAATGACGTTGACGTATAAAACCTCTTTAAATGGTGACTCTTACAAGCTCGATTTTTTATCAGTAAAGGGGATGAAAAACATATCAAAAAAACCTGATGCCTTAGAAGAACCTTGCGGAATCGACGAAGATGTGAAAAATCTTATGGTGAAAACATTTCCCCCTTTAATGCCAAATAATCGTCATTCTTTTTGGCAAAACTTGGCAAACAATAAATAATGTTTTATTAATATTAGAAATCTTTACGTTAAAGCATTAAAATGTATATTTTATTTACGCGAATATTAAATAAAACTGTTGAAATAATATAAATCCTGTTAAAAAAATATGCATTAATAATTATTTTTAGCATATTTTTAATTAATAAAAAAATAGTTTTATTATTTTCTGTATAAAGCTCAATCAGATCCACTTTTAATAACCGTATTTTCAATATTCTAACTTATTATTTTATGCATAGTAAAAAAATTATCGTTTATGTTGGTTTATACGGCTTTCTTGCTTATGGTCGCCCTCTAATTTTATAACCAAAATGCCGTAACTAACATTTTTTTAATGAAATCATAATTGTACTCGTTTTTTAAATGTCTTCTTGTTTAGATTATTAATAATTATATACAAAAAAATTCACTTTGATAAAAATGATTAATTTAATAGAAAACGGCAGGCTTTCAAATTTTATATAAAAATTGCGGCGAAAGTGACATTTTGAAGTTACAGACCTTCTTGCTTACGGCGGCAGTATATACAAATAGCATTGCTTATACACTTGTACATGCAAACATGCATATATTAATAAGACATTGTATAGTTATAATAATTGTAGTTTAATTCGTGAAGTTAATAATGTAATCAATTCACTTGAAAATAAAAAAAACATAAATTAGTTTTATGCCCATCTGAACGAAAATGGCCACTTTTTTCCCTGAAAAGTGAGACCAAAATTACACTTTTTGTCCGCAAAAATGATTAGCAAGAAACTAGTCGAAATTCCTTTATTTCATCAAGTTCTACTAATAACCCTGATTTTCGATGGTCTTTTAACAGTATTGTCTTTTAACAGTCCATTAGTCCCGCTTTCCAAGTCAAAAAGTGGCCAGAGTTGAGATGGGCATAAAGTACTATATGTAATTCGAGAAAAAAGTCGATTTTTCCCTCGGTTGATACTGCCCTCGCTTCGCTTCCCTCGCTCGGGCAGTAAACTCACCCGCGAGAACGATATTCGACTTTTCGCCCTTGGTACATAATGCTTTTAATAATTTTGGCTGTCTAACCTCGAAATCGGTGTATACATACTATTGAACTTTCGATCTTTGACCATCCTTTACCTTGATGATTTTTATGTCGTTCTCCGTTAAAATGACTTAAGTCTAAGTTTATTTATATGATGATTGACAATAATATTAAATATTAAATATTAAGGATGGACTCTAGCAGCACCATTGCAGACGATATATATCTGTGGGTTCCCGGAAAAACGACTTAAGTTCACTTTTCATGATTTAGAGTAAGGCTGCACGAGACTCGATATTTTTCTTGGTCTTGTCTTCATCAAGAGCAAATGCTCAAGATTCTTGGTCTTGTCAACAATTTTGATGTATATAATACACCACAAATTTATTGAAAATAGTAATTATTTTTAATTATTAACAGAATTGGGTAATCTTTTAATAAACGAAATTTTAACTTGAAAATCACTTGAATATGAAATTAGTTTAAGTTAAGTTAAAATTTATCAACTTATGAGAATCAATAAAGTTATTCTCAGCTTAAGTTAACTGTTTACAAGTTAACAGCTAGAAATTTCTGATAAGTCAGAAAGAAATGTCATATACATAATAAAGATATTCTATATTAAATAAATGAAAATGGAAGTATCCTATACATAATAAAGATATTCTATGTTGAATTTTATTAATTATTAACAATTTATTATGTAATATTTATTATAATCATCAATCGTTTAGTGTATTAAAATATTTCTTGGTGGTCCCAAAATTATTAGATGAATTTTATAGTAGATAAGTTGTTCTTGACAGTGAACGTAGTAAATATGATATTAAAGCACTAAGGGATTAAAATACTGTTTTTTTTTGTGTCAAATTTATAATAGTGATGTTGCTGCATATATAAAGCTGCACGAGATAAAAACGAGACGATATTTTTGAAAATGTTATCTTAATCTCGAAGCAATCTTGACATAGACCGCGTTGTCTTGGTCTTGACGAAAATAGATTCGTCTTTTGTTGCTTCGTCTTTAAAGGTCTTGATTATTATATTCACGTTTATCTATTTTATAAGCCTTAATAAAATCATTAATTTCAAAGCCAGTCATATTAGACTGAATTTTCACTGTTTAATGTGTAAATCATACTAAAGTTTACAGCAATCAATTTTAAATTATATAATCCTTTGCTAAAAAGTGTTAATTATATATTCCGGGTACATCTTGATAATCTCAATACTTTAAACCTCTAAGTCCCAGGCATCAAAATCGTCATAAAAAAATTCTGAAAAAATTCAGGGAAGATTGTTAGGTCTTAGGATTTGGATAATATGAGAAGTAATTTTTTTTTAGTTTTTTAGTTTTCTCAGCTATTTGGCGGTCAAACGTAACTTAGATCCACCTAACGAGATCGGAAATGGTCCACTTCGACCTGATTCATACATTTAGATTACACAATTTCGAGAAATCTTTAAGAAAGAAAAGAATGTATGGGCCCTGAAGTACTTAAGGGGTTAAGCAATTTAAATTGATTGTAGTTATCACCTAAAATCAAAAGTCTGTAGTATATTCTAAAATTTTGTGCAATATTTATCTCATAGATCATCTCTGTACAATCTCAGATCCTTATATCATATGTAGATTTCAAGATATATTTATTAAAAATTTCGCCCTTTTGGTTCCTTTTATAATCCAGTATAGGGTACTGAAATAAAAGACCACAAATCGGAGCCATATGTGATAATATATGTATAATTATGTATGATCATTTAATATATATAAGATTATTTGTAAGCGGGTGTAACGGCTTTGATTCCATAAAGCAGCTAATTGCAATATACATTCTACATATTATATGCATAAGTAAAACAGACAACATGTTAAGGAGACAAAGCCTTTGCACGAAAGTATACAGTTCATCAAACCGACTTGCAATTGTAAAGAAACTTTTATATATAATTGTATATAGTTATATAAATTAATATACAATCATATACAGTTATATATACAATATAATAGTTATATATTGTTATATATAAAATTTTTACGATTTATGAATTTCAACTTGTATATAGTTGAATCATATACAATTATATATAAAATCATTTTCATTTTTATTCGGGATTCTACTTACATTACGCATGTACTGGAAGAAAAAGTTATGTCATGATGTTTCATGAACTGTACATTAAATTTTATGAAATGTACATTAAATTTCATGCACATGTACATCATTTACATTTTGGTTTCGTGTACATGGAATTTATATGAGTTTTTAACTTAAAAGTACATTACATTTAATGTAATTTTTTACAGTGTATATATGGATGATTCCGCCGTAACTTGCCAAAAGAAGCATAAAAACGGCGGATGAATGAAAATTGTCGATTTTTACCTCCAAGTCTGCATTGATTCCCCTGAATTTGGGAGATTTAATTTCGTATGAGTTTCTATGTATGAGTTTCTGTGGGAGATTTAATTTCGTATGAGTCGTAAAATCACGTGGTGTAATTATTTTCTTATGAAAATGATTGATAATGCCTTTTATTTTGAAAATACTTTTCATAGGATATTACGGAACTGACTGGTTATGTTGTCATGATTATTTTGTCGCAAACTCGTACACAAGAACTATGTACCTTGCTTTAATGATAATTAGCGAAGTTTGAGTGTAAAACCAATACAAATGTATATTATTAACTCTATAGTTAAATATGGACACGAAGGAATTTCCTTTATCTACCCTACTTCAGCGTAGAGTGCCGTTTTATATCGACATTTGAGTTTTGAACACGTTACGGAACTGACGTTTGAGACCTGATTTATAGATTTTTTTTAAAAAGATAGCACTTATGCACATTTCCAGTTTTTAACAATTTTAGTTGATTATGCCATACGTGTATAAAAATTAAGAACGAATTTTTTCTCCGAATGTATAAGTATCTAAGAGACCTCCCATACACACACACACACACACACACACACACACACATACACACATATATATATATATACATATATATATATCTATATATATATATATATATATATATATATATATATATATATATATATATATATATTATATACATATATAGGGGGTTGGTGAGCGGAGCGAGCAGGGGGCGCAGCCCCCCTAGTATATACATATATATATATATATATATATATATATATATATATATATATATATATATATATATATATATATATATATATATATATATATATATATATATATATATATACTAGGGGGGCTGCGCCCCCTGCTCGCTCCGCTCACCAAACCCACATCTTACAACAATAGTTAAAATTATTTGTTTGCTTGACATTATTAATTCTTATAAGGAAATAATATAATTATTTTTTCTATTTTTTCCACACCACCTATGAGGTAAATAGAAAGGTGCGTTGAATTTTTTGTTTTGTTTAATTTACTAATAATCATATTTAATAATGTACTGATAAATAAATGTGATTTATTGACATGATAAACTCACATATATTTTTCATGATTATCATTTAATTATCAGAATCTCTTTCCCACCTCTATTGAAAAAGATTAACTTAAAAATCATTACGATAACCTGTATAATAATTAACGTAGATAATTCTATATTATATTTATCATTCAAGCATTTGTTATAATTTTTAATTTATTCATTTGCAATAGAGATTGCCCATCTGTCTCCTTCCTATCTCCGGTGTGTATACCCAATAAAATAAAATTTTATAGAACATTATTTAACTTTTAAAATACATCTATACATACCACTTGTGTATATTTAGATCTATTTATGAATTTAAAATTAATATGTTCTACTTAATTTTTTTCTAATGGGTATAAAAAAGTAATCATATAAATATACTCTTAAAAGGAAAAAAAAATTGTTGAATTGAAAAATATTACAATTACAAAAACATATCATAAAAATTTTTAATAAAATAAAATGAAATGCTTTCTTTCCTAATAAGGTTGTGCTTATAAAATGTTACTACACCATGTCTTGAAATAATATTAAATAATCACGTTATTAATTATATTATTACGTTTATGATTGGCTAATGTGCTTTGAATATTTTATTAATTTTTCTTTATTTTAATAATTAGTTATAATATGTGAATATATGAAACATTAAAAATTTGAAGTGGAAATATGGCGTATTCGAAATAAATAAATGATTAACCAAATTTTATAACCCATACAATACACGCAATATTTGTAACGTATTTATAATACTTTTCCAAACTTTCTGAAAGATAATAATTTAAAATTGGATCATTGTTTTCTACCTTTAACATTAAAATTTCAGAGACCTGCAATCGTATATAACATGGTACTTTTCCCAATTTTTGAAAATTTCTATATCACCATCTTACCCAACAAAATTGTCTATTTCATTATTTAATTTACTGTAATATAAATTTTTATCTACAGAATGTAAATAATTTTCATATTCTTCTTCCTGTTCTAAATAGTCATCAATTTGTTCGTTTAAATCTTGTAAATTTTGCAAATCTTCGGTATTTTGTAAATCCTCTAACTTAACGTAACAATTTTGAATTGGATCCCACTCCATACTATCGTCAATTTGTTCATCTAAAGCCTCTAAAGATTCTAAGTTTCGTAAATTTTCCATTCCTTCGTTATGATCTTGATTTAATTTCCGTTCCATGTTGTCCATCTTTATAATTTTCGAATATATATTAAAAATGTAATGAGAACTGTTTTTCCAATAGTTTATTTTATTTTTATTTATTTATAGATATATTTTAATTATATTTTAAAAGATGATGTTAATTTTCAAAAATTTCTTGCTATACTACATTAGCAATTTCTGTTAAATTTTCAGACTCATTTTGAATACATACTTTTTCTGGGTCTTTACATCTAGATAAAATAACATATTATTAGCCATGAGAAAACAAAGGTTTTTTTATAAATATTCCTATGTCATCAAAACTTTGACCTTAGGATTTATTTATAGTCATTGCGAATGCTAATACAATAGGAAATTGTTTTCTATAAAGAATAAACGGTTATGATGATGATTCTCCAGTATTTAAGGTTATTCGTGGAATGAATACCCTATCTCCAATTTTTTTCCTGTTATTATTTCTGCTTCAATATTATATTTAAATAATTTTATTATTTTTAATCTTGTACCGTTACATAAACCATCAGTAATACTTAAATTTTTAATCAACATATTAAATTAAACAAAACAAAAAAATCAACGCACACATCTATTTACCTCCTGGGTTGTGTGGAAAAAATAGAAGAAACTTTTATTTAAATGTTATTTTACAGAAAAATTGGATTGATAATTGAAAACTTTATCAATAAAAAATTGTCTTGAAATCCTAAAACAATTTAACTGAATTTAACGTAAGTTTTTAAATGTTTTTCAAATAATGTAACCACTCCATATAGCACAAAAAACGCAGGTATCTATTTATCAATTTCTCTATTTACCTGAAAGATCGTTTCTATCTATTTATAAGTCTGGATATTTTCCTTTTAATCATTATGAGAGATTTTTGAAAAACATTATATAAAACTAAATACAATGAGGAGGGGCGGAGGGGGCATGAGGAGGGGAAAGAGGGGGGATGAGGGGGATCAAATGAGGCGATGAGGGGGGGGGGGGTGAGGGGGGTCCATGTGGAAGTCTACAAAAGTGAAAAATAACGTAAAAAAGTAAAATTTAACGCTATTTTGAGGAGATATCGTAAGAGAAGGGGCCGAGGAGGGTGAGGGTGGCGAGGGGAGATGAGGAGGGGCTGGGTGGTAGAGTTATCGAATTAACTATATATAGGTAGAGATATATATATATATGCTAATGTTACTGTATTTAGTTATATCTTGTAATATAGGGTCCATTCATAAATACTATGAGTGCAGGGATTCCTTTTAAGTAACAAGAAACAGATTCTTAATGTTTCATGAAAATTCAGGACCCGCATCACAGACCATATACTTGTTAGTTTTTCTTCAATAAATTATTTCAATCGAATTTATGTAAAAAGGTTTATCATCCGGATGGTACCCCATGTTCAGGGGGGCCTAAATATATTTTGGCTCTATTTTCATCTTATTTGCTCAGCGGGCCAAAATAGTATATTGTGTACCTAGGGTGGTTGCAGTACTCGTCTTCGGCTCGTGATAGCTCGCCTTCGACTCGTACACTCGTACACTTAGCCCTTGGTGCACACCATATTTTTTGTAACGCATGTATTGATTTTTGCGTTTTTCTGGCATATTAAGCGAGGCTAAAGCAATTTTTTTCTGATGCGGCAACCATACACATAGAAGAGTTGTTTTAAAACTCATTAATTATTTTTATTTTGTTACAAGATAGAAAAAAGAGTGATTAGGTATGTTTTTATTTTGTATATATATAGGTCTATACAGGTATATATATATATATATATATATATATATATATATATATATATATATATATATATATATATATATATATATATATATATATATATATATATAAACATATATATACCTATATATACCTACATACACCTATATATACCTATATATACCTACATACACCTATATATACCTATATATACCTACATACACCTATATATACCTATATATACCTATATATACAAGTTACTTTTGCGCCCGCTTATTTACTTTTTCGCCCACTTATGTGTATTAGCGCCCGCTGGTTTGAAAAATGATCCTTTAGGCCCGCTTAATAGGTACAGAAAAACGCGAAAATCGTGCTTGTGTTACAAAAATGGTATTTTTTTGTCATACTTGCACGAAAATGCGTTTTGTCATATAGCCGAACTAAAGTGACCGTATTCCGACTGGCGGGCGCAAAAGTAAATTTTCAAAAATCAGCTCTAAGTGGGTTGAGGCCCCTAAACATTTGGCACCATGCGGATGATACCACATGTTTAGGTGTGCCGAAATATTCTAGTAGGCTGATTTTACAGTATAACAAGCGTATGTTTGCACCGTGTCGAAGAACGGCCAAATTTAGTTTCGCTTCATAGGCATAAAAAAATACGTTATCAATATATGTTTGACAAAAAATACGGTTTGCACCATGGGGGAAAGGCCTTTTTCGCCCTTGTGTGTTTGCAATACTTGTCTTCAGTTTGCAATACGTACTCGCCTTCGACTCGTATTCCAAACCTCACACGTGGGCGAAAAAAAGCCTACTTTTCCCCCGTAGTACACATTATACTATTTTGCCTGCTAACAGCCCTGAACGGGCAAAAATAGTATATTGCGTACCAAGGGCGAGAAGTAGGCGTTTTTCACCAACGTGTGGAGTTTGCAGTACGAGTTGAATGGGAACAAGCACGTGCTGAAGCCGAGTGTGTATCGCGAGCCGGAGACGTACCGCAAACACACGAGAGCTAAAACGGTCTCTCGCCCACGGTGCACACCATATTTCTTGTATAACGCATGTCTGAATTAAACGTTTTTTAAGCTTATAGAGTCGAAGAAAAGTGTGCTGTTTTCGAGACGGTGCAAGCACGGACCAATTAGATTGAATAAGATTTAGTTAAATATACATATATCAGTAATTAACAACGTTTTATTAAGACAAAAGATTAGAAAAACTATAATTGAACTGTTTTAGAATTCATTTATTTTTCATAATTCTTTTCTATAATTGTCAGTCAAATTATTCATGGCAGGTATGTACACTCAACTACAATGTAAAGTGTCAATAAAAAATATGAATTATTTCGATATATCGAAATAGACGACTTTATATTGGTTAAAAATTAACAATTTGAATCTTAGTATTTAGCGTTCTGATAGTTTGCACCGTACTTGAGTGTACTTACAGTTAATAACGTTCTAGTTAGAATTAGTTGAAATATCGTTGCAGTAATCAGAGTTAATAGTATTTACATAAATTATTAATATTGCAAAATTATACTTGATAAGTGCATTTGTAAGTATATTTCATTATAATTAAATTAACTATTTATTATAGTTGTAGGTTTATGATTTTGCCGAACATTTTTGGGAATGTAGAACAGAGAAATTTTTCAGGGTGCTGATGTAGGAGCTGGCCTTGAACTTTTTATCGCTAGTATTATGTAGATCATATGATGTTTACATCTCAGCTTTCGATCGAGTCTCAGGGCCGAACGACGAACCCGGACGGACCGAGTACAGCAGACAAAGAAGACTCGTTCTGAAATAAGATAATTCTCAACCCTTTAAACCGCCGAGTTTCTTATAAAACACATCTACTGAAAGTAATGAAAATTTTCTGTCAATTTCAGGTGGAAAACATTTCTAAAATAATGAAGGAACTTAAACACAGAAAAATGTTTTGTTTATACCAGGTTTTTAAAAGAAATGAATGATAACAATAAAGTAAAAACAGTTAAGTTTAAATTAAAATGTGTTTTAATTTATAATTGCAATAATGCAGATATAATAAAATAAAATAAATTTATGTAAACACAAATCATTTTAAATAAAATATATTCTTCAATTTAATTAATTACAGTTTCTAGCTACCTTATATTTTGAAAATAATCATGTATCAATCAGATAAATATATATATAAATATAAACTGCTTATTTATAAGTAGAATGGCCATTATATTATGTATATTTACGTAGTACGCCATTTCTGCAAACAAAAGCAAGAAAAATCTACAATTTGAGTTTTTTCTGGTATTTCCAGCTTCCATTTTATCCCCGGCGATTCCCGCCGTCGGCCGCAATGATCATACGAGTAAAACAAACCTGTAACATCACCTTCTCCTAGTTTCAGAACCGTATAAAAGGACAGCACTCGACAGAGCTCGACATACTGTTCTCTCATCGAGCACCAGTGACCATTACTTCATTCAACATGTTCAAGCTGGTTAGTAACCAAGATCCATCTATTCTTTAAATTTGCGTATTTAATTCAAACACTAATAATTATTATAAGTTATACTTGTTCTAATAAAATAAAAACACTTTGATTCTAATATATAATTTAATTTGTTTGCTGCTAAGAATTCTTCAATTTCCTTGAAACTTTTCTTGTAATTGAAAAACGTTAATAACTTATAATCTTCATTATTTATTGTTAGAATTTCTACTGACATCTTGTATCAAATAACATTTTTTATTATCCAACTTATACAGTAAAATAAGAGATTAATATTGACTTTTGATGTTATAGTTCTTGTTCGCCGCCATCCTGGCCTTCGCCGCCGCTAACCCAGCTCCGCAGCCGGCCCCAGCTCCAGCACCAGGACCTGAACCCAAACCCGGCGCGATCCTGGCCTCCGCTTACACGGCGCCCTACATATCCTACGGCAACGCCTACGGCAGCGCCTACTACCCCAGCGGACTCTCCTACCAGCAGACCTACGGTGCCTACAACCTGCCCTACTACAGGAGCTACTACTATTAGACGTTTCCCTCTTCTAGTGATGCGGGCTGAAGATCGGGAGAGTGGATCATTGGAGCATCGAGACAGCCGGAAGCTCCAAACACATCTTTTGGAGCATTGGCACTTGAGGATCCAACGGTCTAATCTTCTTCAGGATGTCAAAAACACTTTCCAAAGTCACACCGCTTCATCTTCTATTAACACTTGCGTTTCGTTTGCCTCGTTGAAATCGATCAGCAATAAATTTGCATTCAGCTAATGTTATCAAAATCTATGAGTATTTTTTACTTTTAAATCTCTAATACCCTTCATGTTTAATCCCAATACCTGTGTGTTAGTAAAGAAATATTGGTACATCACACTCAGTCATAGAACCTATACTATTTCCCCTTGGTACCATAACTATCTTGAATCGCAATTTTCTATAAGGGAAATCCGCCAAACTTTTGACTTTCGAGAATTTTAAAATAATTTTTTTTTTCTTGAGGCACATTTTGAACAAAACATTTTCTCTTTTCTTGTATAACAAATAACTGAAAAAACTTGCGTTAGTCACTTTTAACCGACATTGAAGCTTATGAGTATACAAAACGAATAATACACAAAATTCTTCATCTATTTAAATTTAACTTCTTCAGCCATACATATTTATATTAGACCGATTTACGTATAACTAAGTATACATGTGTTTTTTGGATCTCTGATTACAAATATGAAGCCATATTTCCAAAAAATCCAACATGGCGGACAAAAATATTTTCGTTTGCCATAGTGGATTGCCAATTTTGTATTTTGGAAATCTGACTTCATTTTCGTAATCAGTGGCCCAAAACAACCATGTTTTTTAATTTTTACAAAAATATTTTATATAATATTGGAAAAATAACATTTTTTTGTAGAAAATGCTATTTTTAGAATTTTTTATTTAAATGCACTACATAGCTTGAAAAATGCTCGATATCGCTCAACCCACTTTTTGTATCAAAAATGCTCTATGGAGTCAAGTGTCCATTTAACGAATTTTTTGTATACTTCTACTATTAAGGAGCACTGATTATGCGTGGTTAGAAGATATTAGCAGTTTATACCAATTTTTACCAATGAAAAATGTTATACTTTTATACGATTTACATTTTAAATGTTAATATTTGATACGGTATACAATTTATTTATTTAAGTGGTACACTCCTTTACCAGGTTGTAATATACTTATTACACTAAGTAAAATAAAATATTTCTCTACAGATTATTAAAGTTGATCGTTAAAAAAGTTACAGAAAATAGACTATCAAAATTTAATTTTTCAAAAAACACAGTAACTCTATTAAACTTGTTCAGTACTTGCTTGTTTGTAAGAGGCATATATTTAAACCAAAGATTTTTAACTTTTATTAACCGGTATTTAAGCATATATATGAGGCTGAGATCATTAAAAACTTCGTTGAAGGCTATATCATGCACATAATGAAAATAATTCTGCTCAGAAAACAGCGAAAACTGACGTTTTTGATAGGTATTTAATTATTTAACCTATTTATATGAGCAGAATGATTGCAGCATACTGATGAAAAACCCCACCCCAAAGATAAACAATATTTAACGTTCAAAGCCTTAAAGTTAAGAGTAACATAAAAGTTAAAAGTTTGGCGGATTTGCCCATATCTATGTATAATTATAGAGATACACAAAATAATGAAAATATTTAAAATTGGTATTTAATTAAATCAAGTTCTGCAAAATATTTTTTGTATGAGTCTACGATGGAGACTGACTAATCATAGTAATGACCGAATGAGGCTTAAAGTCAATTAATTTATAAGAAATTAGTTCTGAATTATTTGTTTTCAAGAGAAGGATTCTATTTTAAAGTACTAAGTCTTACAATAATACATGAATAACTACTTTGTGTTAGTAATAATAGCTAATAAATTACAATTTATCAACGTCAAATGGCATGTGTAGAGGAGAGTGGGGTGCTTAATATATACCTAGTTTGATTTTGTTTAAAGTAATTCTATAAAAAGTTAAAACCCATGCGAGCATCAAGATAAACGTAATTTATAAGTAATTTGAAGGATAAATTGATTCCGTGCGTAGAAAGATTAATTTGTGTGAAAAGTCATTTTATACCACTCTAACCTCAAAATCACAACGTTGATATGATTTTCCGACGCTCGTGGTATAAAATACGGTTCGAAACTAGTGCGTAAGTAGATTATTTACCTCATGTGACTTTTCACTCTCGCTTCGCTCGAGCGAAAAATATCACGTGCCACGAAAATTACAATTTTGATACAACGTGATTTATTCTGATTAACGGAAAATTTCAACTTTGGAAACGAAAGGAGAATCTTTTATATGATAAACAATTTTTTTGACAATATCCCATATGTATTGGACATAAGTATATATAATTCATTTATTTATTTTTTTATTTATGTTTTATAACATTTATAGGCGCGCCTCGGCGGGATACATAATAGGGGGTGAAATGAAAAATTCTGAAAAAATGATATATACACATCGTTATATGTAACGCTATGAACACTCGACGTAGGCTATTTCTGGTCGAATGCATTTGAAATTCTCCAATGAGCTTAGCAAAAACTTGTGTTCGACCCAATGCAACCCAATAAAATTACAATATTTAAAAAAAATTCAAACACATTCGACCAGAAATTTCCTACGTCGAGTGAACATGTCAATATATAGTTGAAGACTCGCGTTGGTCATCCCCACCATCTTTCGCCATGTATGTACGCTAACTTTTAAAGAGTCTGACTTCCAGTCAACCGATCAGATTATATTTGTATAGTTATGTAATAAAGATTTTATTTAAAAATTGAAGACGTAGTATGGTTTTTATACATTTAGATAATGTGAATTCGGTTTTAACATGATTTTTTTCTTATGTCATATTTTGCCAGATTATAGCATACTTTCTTTGTGAACTGTTTGAATTTTTTCAAAATAACCAAAATTAAAGAAGATATAGCGCTTCGAAAATATTCGTGACGTCAGACCGTAGACGCGGTACTTTTGAAGTAACTACGGTCTGACGTCATAAATTCAAACAGAATTGCAAGTCGGTTTCGATTCTCTGTCCGTGTCGTAGACACCGCCGAAGAAAGAAAATTTATGTTAAAACCTAATTGTGTCTGTTCTGCTTTTTGGAATACTATGAAATACGGACTTATCACTCGGATACGACACAGGATACGACGCAGCACATTATATAGTAGCCAAACTCGAAGGAGCTTCAAAATGACGATGAAAATGATAAAAAATCGTAAAACTGTTAGTACATATATTTTATATTTATAGTTTTATGAACTTTCTGAGAACTGCTGGATGTCAGTTGAGTGAAACAATTTACACTATCGGCAGCATACTTACCTAATGGAGACGGTAAACGCGTCTTTCTTGGAACTTACTTTTCTCAAAAAGTTCCTTGCCCAACCATGTCCATGGATACTTTTAAAACTTGCAGGGAATATAATTAAAGTATTATAAATAATGTTAATATTTTGTTTTGCGGTATCTGATATTAAGTATTTTATACGCCGATTATTATTAGTGTTAAAAGGATTTATTTATTTCAGGCCATGAATTGAGTCTTTACAGTTTAATAATATTAATTTATGCTCATTTACAATTGAAAAACATTCTTGAATTTATTAAATAGGTTTAGTTGAATAGATTTAAGTAAGAAACTTTTTAAAAAATACTTACTTTTATCACAAAAATGATTTTTCTCCAATAAGTTATAGAAAAATCGATTTTTACGGAATAAAACTAAAATCAAAGGGCTGTCTTATTTTGTAGCTGTTCGTTTTTCATTATAAACTAGAAGAAATAATTTTAATACATAATGTAAAAGGCTTTTGCATTATGCGTTGTTGATGTATATGCATTGTTTGCAGGTTATAAAAAAGTTTGGCAATGTCGACAACTCTACGTTTATTTTCGACATATTCGCAAAGCAAATCAAAATTAAAAAGTTGTATACTTATATAAAGCATGCTATATAGTGTATTTAAAAAAAAAATATATGTAATTTGAGGTTTAATTTACGATTTAAGTTCTTCCTTACTAATATTTTGCAACCAAAGTTCTATTTCTGTATAAATATCCAAATCATAAAAAAATTGGTTGATAAAAAGTGTTTATCATTTTTACCAAGTAGAGTCCAATTTAATGCTCGTTCGATTTTTTATTACATCTAAACCTCTAAATCTTCATATATTACGACAATAACCAAAGATGTTATAAAACATCTTACGTGTGTACATAATTTATAAAATAAACTAAGTGTTAGTGATTGTATAAAAATTGATTGATTATGTTTGTTCATTTTTATTGAGCATTTATATTATTGGAGGATATTCAAAAATTTGAAAATTGGGCAATTCGAGCGTCTTCGCCTGAGCGAGGGGTAATAGTCATGACCTTCCACTTCTGAATTTCTTAAAGTTAGTAGACGACTCGTAATGCCCATTGCCCCATTCTCTTTACATGCATGAATATGACCCTATTCACACACTTTAAAAAAAATACGATGTAACACGGGTGGAAAGGGCTTTTTCAAACTTGGATGATGATTTGAGCACTCGTGTTCGTCTCGGGCTCCTCGACTTCCACTCGTGCACAATCATCATCCTCGCTTAGAAAAAGCTCATTTTCTCCCCTTGTTGTACAATTACTATTAAACCATTAACGTGAATCGTGAATAGTAGTAATAACGTCATAATATCTATTTTGTTCGATTGCCCGACTAATTTTTTACTTTCTAGGCTGAAAAATTACTTTAATAATTAATCATAGATTACGGACACGGAGAGGCCACAACCTGCGGGAAGCGATTTTCGCTGAGACTTCAGGAATTGGTTTCTGGTAGCTAAAAGTGATGACTTGCACCCGTAGTTTCATTTTATAGGTGCTTGGGCTCCTTTGAAATATGCAAATGAAATCGACAAATGTGCGATTTCTCATAAGACTCAATGTTAAATGTCCCAAAATAAAATGTATTAACCAGCGAGCATGGCGAGCGAGTAGATATAGCTAATAAGAGTACGAATAGCAGTAATATCTCGCTTCTAAGGTATCCTTATTTCCCGAAAATTTAACTGACTCATTTTAGGAACTATATCTACCGGGTTTACTGCATTTCATTAAAATCTATCTATCAATTCCTTAATCAGATAAACGCCTTCAGCGGTTAACGTTACGTTTATTTACTGCTTTTCTATGCGCAGCGACAATGCGGATCAGGGGGATCGTCGGATGTTCCCTCGACCTGAAGTTGACGCAGCATGAGGATTCTCTGCGATCGTGCGTTCAAGCGTGCGTTAAAAAAAAGAAAAAATAACCAGGTGCGTTCGATTTATACGATCCCCCGTACCGTCCCTTGGTGCCGTCCCCAAATTGTAATGGTACGGAAAGGGCCCGCCCAGTGGGGACTGTTACGGGGAAATGTAGGGGAGACCAGGAGGGGACGGTGTAAATCAAACACAATCATAAACTTTAAAAGGTGCGTTCGTCTCCCGGTGCAATCCCCAAATTCTAATGGTAAAAAGATACGAAAGGGGAACGACCAGTGCAGCCCAAAGTTTCTTTTTTTGCAATGTGCACAGGTGGGCAGGTGAATAGATCTTGTTCTTTAAAACTTCCAGATATAGGATAATCTAAACCGGCAAGCTATACTAATGTAGCCGGGGGATAATCGATTTATGAGTAAATAAAATAAATCTTAGATATTTTGAGTTAAAATCTAGTTTCAATGAGTGACTGTGTATCCACTTCACTGGCGTAGAAAGTCATTCCAAAAATATGAACATACAGTCACTTAACTTATTTAAAGTGAAAATTTTACTCAAAAATTTTTTGTTTATATGTAAATTATTATGCTCCTTGTTAGTTTTTCTTTTAGATTAATTAATAATAATAATAATTGATTTCACGTTATTTATGTCACAATAATAACTTTTCGTAGCTATTTGAGTTTCTTTTTTCAGTGTTTTATTACACTCCAAAAATTTTGTAGTAAATTTTTCGCTTTAAATAAGTTAAGTAACTGTATTTTCATATCTTTTGAGTGATTTTCAACGTCAGCATAGTGGATACACAGTCACTCATTGGAACTATATTTTAACTCAAAATATATACGATTTATTTTATTTATTCATAAATCGATTTTCTCCCAGCTACATAAGTATAGCTTGCCGGTTTAGATTATTTTATTTCTGAAAGTTTGAAAGAAAAAGAGCTTTTCACCTGCTCACCTATGCGCACTGCGTTGAACGCACGATTGCAGATAATCCTCATACTGCGGTAACTTCAGGACGAGGGAACATCCGACGCTCTCGACCAGGCTGTTGTGGTGCTAGGAGTTTACCTATACTATATAGGACTATATACTTGATCAAACATCGGCAAATATGTGAAAAACCAGACAAACTGCAGGTCATGAAATTATTATATACTAGTATTTAATATTTGTTACCTGTAATTAAGATTTAAATTAAATTTAGGAATAATTATTCTTGTATTATTTAAGGTAGAAATTCCGTCGAAGTCAGGGAAATTCAGAAAAAATTATTTCTTTGACATGAAGTATTATATTATGTAAAGTAACTATACACCATTGATTACAAATAAGTTTCAACTTACAGGAGTATACAAAAATTAACGCGTGTTTACAGCGAGACAATTTTTTATTTTTGAACTTAATCTATTTTTAAATCCAATGAAAAAATAGCTAATTAGTGAAGAACAATGTGCATCTGCGTATAAAATACGACGCACGATAATAAGAACTGTGATCATAAGTTTTTGAACAAATTAATTCATAGGTATTTGCGTATCGCTCTTCACTGATTATAAGTATAATTTTTTTTCAAAATTGAAACAGTGAAGCTGTTGTAAAATGTCTAAAAATTATAAAATGTATTTAAAGTTTGCTTGTAAATACGCGTTAATTTCTTCATAGTCCAGGTATTTTATAACAGAAAAATAATTTTTTATGTATTTTCTTTATTATGACGCAATTTTCTTCTTAACATGATAAACTTGTTTCTTTTTTCATTTATTTTATATTTGTTACTTTTTGGCACTAGACAAATGTGGTAGAAATCAGTGAAGATCGGAAAGACAAAGGAAATATAAATCTTTATTAAGTATAAATATATGCAGTTAAGGATGCATTCAAAGTATGACATACAAATTATGTTATATAACCCGCCAGTAACAAGCTTGTAAAATATTTTAATAGTATATTGTTCAATACTATTTTTTGAAACGAGTGTGAGAAGGTCGATCACGTGAGATATATAAATTGAAGTAGAATTTTAACTTAAATATTGATATATAAAAGAAGATTAAAATAAAAGTGCAGGAGCAGGGCGGGGCGGAAGGACGGGGTCCAAGGGCGGAGACCCTGGGCAGGGGGGTGAAGGGGGGGGCGAAAAATATTTTAAATTATTCATGTACAAGAAAAAAATATGCAATACGTCACATTATTCTGAGTCGTTATTTTTAGTTTTGCAACAACCTTTTAGAAAAAAGTGTATTTTTTAAACTCCTACTCGTAAATAAATACTTGTTCTTTTTATTAAAAATCAATATATATAATATACATAGTCATATATATTTGCATCTGAAATTTGAAGAATCTGACAAATAAAACAAGCAATTTTCTGTTGTATGTGCATCCAAAACCACCCAACATAGTTAATTTTTAATAAAAAAACAAGTATTTATTTACGAGTAGGAGTTTAAAAAATACACTTTTTTCTAAAAGGTAGTTGCAAAACTAAAAATAACGAATCCAGACACTCTATATACAAAAATTTAAACAATGAACATTGAGTGACGGGTTCTTCCAAGACCTTTATAAATTTTCCGTATATAAATTAGATATTTATTAAAGTTCATTTTGCCACGTAAGTGGACTCACTTAACCCCAACCTCAGAATAATGTGACGTATTGCATATTTTTTTCTTGTACATGAATAATTTAAAATATTTTTTGTCCCCCCTCCCCTCACCCTCCTGCCCAGAGTTTCTCTCTCTCTCTCTCTCTCTCTCTCTCTCTCTCTCTCTCTCTATATATATATATATGTGTGTGTATATTCACGAAGCACTCCTTTTATATCAAAATAAAAGCAGCAAGGAAAAGCTTCAATTTGAGATTTTTCTGGTATTTCCAGATTCATTTTATCTGAAGCGATTGCCGCCGACGGCCGCTGCGAAAATGCGAACAAAACAAACCTGTAACATCACCTCACCGTAGTTGCAGAAGCGTATATAAGGACACCACTCACCACAGCTCGACATACTGTTCTCTTACCGAGCACCAGTGACCAACACTTCATTCAACATGTTCAAGCTGGTTAGTATCCAAGTTCCATCTATTCTTTGAATCTGCATGCTTAGTTCAAACACTAATAATTATTATAACTTACGTTTGTTCTAATAACATTAAAACATTTTGCATTTTATCCATAACAATTCGTTTGATGTAAACATTTGTTTTTTAATTTATATGATGAAAATTTCATGTAATTGAAAAACGTCACTTATAATTTTCAGTACTTATTGTTAGCATTTTGACTGGCATTTAGTATAAAATTGATAAATATTAAATGTAAGGGCTTGAATTTCATTATAATCATTTGTTTAACTTATACATGTAAAATAAAAGACTAATATTAATTTGTATTCTTATAGTTCTTGTTCGCCGCCATCCTGGCCTTCGCCGCCGCCAACCCAGCTCCGCAGCCTGCCCCAGCTCCAGCACCAGGACCTGAACCCAAACCCGGCGCTATTCTGGCCTCTGCTTACGCGTCGCCCTATATCTCATACGGCAACGCCTACGGCAGCGCTTACTACCCCAGCGGACTCTCCTACCAGCAGACCTACGGTGCCTACAACCTGCCCTACTACAGGAGCTACTACTATTAGACGTTTCCCTCTTCTAGTGATGCGGGCTGAAAATCGGGGGAGCAGATCATTGGAGCATTGGGATAGCCGGAAGCTCTAGACACATCTTTTGGAGCATTGGTGCTCGATTATCCAACGGCCTAAGCTTCTTCAGGATGTCAAAAACACTTTCCAAAGTCACAACACTTTCATTTCGTGTATCTCGTTGAAATCGATCAGCATTAAATTTGCGTTCAGCTAATGTTATCAAAACCTTTGGCTATTTCTTACTTTCAAAACTCCATAAAATCCTCCATTTTCTTATATAGTATACCATAATTCGAACCTTCCATTACCATCAGAATACCAACCATTTAATTTTAGTGCTTCTGAATTAAGAGAGCTATAAACCAGTTATTTCTAGAGGCTCTAGCAAGGGCTCTAGGCCATAAACATGCAGGCTTGAAAAATATATGGGTATCTTTCTGGATTAGGGGAATGTATTCATCAAAATATGGGCTTGTACTCATTAAAGCGTAGATTTTTATTCATTAAAACAAACTAAGTTTGTTATGGAACAAACTTTCTGGGTCTCAGCTGTATAGAGAATTACGAGATTGAGAAAATATCCTACTAAAATGATCACGTACTTTATCGCGTGATAATCGCGTGATATTATGAAACAAAAAATCCCGTGTTAAAATGAGAAAGAATTAATTTCTGATTCTTTTGGAGATATCATAAAAAATATTATATGTTTGTCACGCATAAATCACGTGACAATTTTAAATGAATATCACATCATTTTTACGTATTTATGTGATATTTCATATGAGATCTCTAATAGATTTAGAAATTATCTGTTTTTACAACACGTGATATTTTGTGTCTATATCACATCACGTAATAAATCACGTGATCGTTTTCAGTAGGGTACAGTGGGTTGTAAAATTATTGTAACCACCCTACTGATGCAAGCTCAGGGTGCATAATTGGTACACTTCTTATACATATTAGAAGAATATCTCTAGGAGAATGAAAAAATTTCAAGAAGTTTAGAATGTTATTTTTGTCCGAAATGGTGCTTGACCCTAGGTACTGATCTTTTTTTGGCTGACCTATGACTCTGGAGAGTTCAAAAACAGTATTCTCATAAGACTTTTGGTCAATTTCAGGCGTCCGTAGATACGTAATTCAAGGAAAAAGACAACTGCTAATTCATTGGCACTTAGCTGTCTCAAATAATAATATTCTTTGTTCTTATAAGTACATATCGATTAATCGATTTTATTTAAACGGCCATATAGCTCTATTAACCCGCCGTATGCAATAGTGGTATTTTATGACCCCAGAAATTCTTCGATCGTACGTGTTTCTGAAATAATAAGGAGTCAGGATCCGATCCCCGTTAAAAACAACTAAATAAAATATTGGGATGATAAAAAGAATGCTTGTCAGCAGCTGATTTTTTTCAGATTTTTTGGGAACTAATGAGTGACAGAAAATTAAACATTATAATATGGAATTAGTAGAAAATATATTGCATACAAAGGGTTAATAACGTAATTATTGTATGAACACTTACAAACGCACTGTCAATCGTACATATACCAGTGACATTTAAAATTCTTTAATAAAATCACACAGACGTACGCATGAGTTTAGTATGAAGCAGTGCGTAGAGGATCATGGGGAGGGGATGTGGCGGTGTAGGAACGCCAGGGATAAATTGGGAAAAGGTGAAGAAAATGGCGGGGTAATGATCACGCTAAAACGTATACTACGACGTAGTAAACTCGCACGCTATAATGCTTTAAAATAGAGTGTTGCGTCGATTGGAAGGATATAGGGACAGAGTTCGGCAAGTATTCGACCGCAAAATTTTTCGTATAAGGCGGGTGCAAAGTAAGTGTGGCCACCTTAAGGAACATTCGATTCCCAGTAGATATACATCGCGTTTTGGGGCTTCGAAAAAATGTACTATCTGAATTTTAATTAACGAAGTTCTAAGTAAAAATTGGTTGGTAAAGTGGCCATCTATCAGTTCTTATGGTAAAGTCGTATAGTAAGTGCTTCAAAAAGTCAAGACTAGCCTAGTAGAGACTTCCTTTACGTGTTATTTAACTACATGGTGCCGTAGCGTACGCCTTAGTGTCGATATTTTGGATTTAGTAGACCTAGGAATTTTGAAAAAGCAGCTCCCGTTTTTATTAGCATCGATTGCCTTTTGCATTGCAATTTATGCGTATGGCCACTTTACCAACCTATAAACGTCAACGAAAGTTACAATTTTTGCATCGAAATTATGTACTGTATGATTTTTTTTTTCGCTCATGTAACGCTGACAAAAGTGGTTTCTTTACATGCATGCACATTAAAGAAATCAGAGTTTTGATGCTTTCGCGCGTAAACATGACACTATCTTATAATTAGAGGGCGTTAGCGGCGGGGTCACCGCGCCTCTCAACATCTATTGTCACAATACATATACTGTAGGAGTTACGGCGCTCCAGAATATCGCATACAGCAAAATCTCGTGTAGGTGGCCACATTAGTAATGACTAAGAAAACTGTAGTTGCAAAGGTGTGTACCAACATTTTTTTCTGTCACTTTTTGAACCCATTATAGGCAAATTTTTTATAGAACTTGTGCTACATTCTGATTCAACGTCCATGAAAAAAGAAAAATTCATCAAACTCTAATAATGCGAATTCAAAACTTTGCATAGTTACAAAGCTTTCCGTTGGAAAAAGTGCAAAAATGGGATAGTATACGGGTTGTGAAATAAAGTAATAGTCGAATGTTTTGATAACGTTAGCTGAATGCAAATTTATTGCTGATCGATTTCAAACTCATGTTATGATCGAACATGGAATGGTATGCCTTTTTGAACGTGTTTTTGTCATTCTAAAGTAGATCAGAGCGTTGGATCTTTGAGCGCCAATGCCCGAAATGATGGGTCACGAGCTTCTGACTGTCTCAATGCTCCAATGATCCTCTCTCCCGATTTTCAGCCAGCATCACTAGGAGTTAGAGAACCGTCTAATAGTAGTAGCTCCTGTAGTAGGGAAGGTTGTAGGCCGAGGCGTAGGTGAGACCGCTGTAGTACGGCGCTGTGTAGGCGATGGGAGCAGCCGCCGCGATGTAGGGCGTCGAGTAGGCGGAGGCGAGGATCGCACCTGGCTTGGGCTCGGGTGCTGGCACTGGGGCTGGGGCCGGCTGCGGAGCTGGGTTGGCGGCGGCGAAGGCCAGGATGGCGGCGAACAAGAACTGGAAGAATAAATTAAATAACATTAATTATAGCATACTATTAATCTATAAACGAATGTGTTTGAACAAAGTCCAGTGTATAATATGAAGTATTCGTATACAAAATCTGCCTTCAAGTGAGTTTTTTTAGAAGCTATCTAATATATATTTAACTATCGCTATCAAAGAGGGCCTTAAGGAAAGAAAATGTTTATAAATTTAACTTTACTTTAAAATTCCAAAAGAGGCCTCAAGAATATAAAGAAGAAACTTTGAAACTTCTACTTTATTTAAAAAAATTTAATTTGGGTGTCGGACTATTAGTTACGTTGTTTTGTATTATAAAATTTCAATTATTGTTAAATTTATTGAAACGTATTTATTCTTTCTTGTTTTCTCTATATTATTCTATGTTCGGAATAGTAAGAATAATATTAAGGAATGATTAGCTAAAGGATTTCACTGTTTGATAAATTTTAAAATTAATTAATTAAATTATAATGATTAATTCTTTTATTAATTATTAATTTAGTATTTATTTAGTTTATTAATTTATTTTTAAATTGTGAATGAACTAGATACTTATCACATTTTTGTATACAATTAAAGTATTTTTTAAATATATGGTAGCAACAAATAGATTTTGAGTTAGAATTTCCTTGGAACAAGCGTGAGTCAGGATAATTGTTAATGTTCAAACTAAGCACGAAAATGTGAAGAATGGATGGCACTTGTGTACTAACCAGCTTGAACATGTTGAATGAAGTGTTGGTCACTGGTGCTCGGTATGAGAACAGTATGCCGATGTCTGGCAAGTACTGTCCTTATATACGATTCCGAACTATGCGAAAGCAATGTTGCAGATTCGTTTTGCTCGCATTTCCGCAGCGGCCAAGTTCGGCGTCTCGTCTTCTTAAGTATGAAGCAACTACAACAACAGCAGTCGCGTCGGCTTATAGAAAGGGCTGGTTCTGACGCAGCCAATCTCTGCGCGTGCCTCGTGTTGGAAGGTGAAAAAATCGCTTGGGACCGGTATTTCCTTAACGAGTAAGACGCGCGTCGGTATGGCTATGTACCCTCTACCTGTAGTTATAATCACGTGAGTGTATATGTCTTTGAACAAAGACTATAGCTTTTACAGACAAAAATTGATTCATTCGTTATTTCAATGTTTCGTTATCATTATTAGTAATCTTTCTAAATTTGGTTGTGCTCAATGCAATTTAAAAAATAAATGAACTACAAAGGCATACAATGTATTCATTATTACTGCAACGATTTTTCTCAAATGTTGAAAATAGTATGTTTCCATACTAGTGTGATAAAAATGATTCTTACACGAGTGTGAGTTTGTCGCCCGAGCAAAGCGAGGAAAAGCGATCAAAAATAAAAAAAAAAGTATTAGAGCCGAAGACGAGTATTGCAAACACACAAGGGATACCAGGCCTTTTCACCGCGGTGCACACCATATTTATTATGACACACGTACAAATTTTCATGCTTTTTATGCATGTGACAAAATATAGCCGTTTTGCGACACGGCAAACATGCGCTTGTTAGCCTGCAAAATCAGGCTATTAAAGTGTTTTGGTCATACATGCACGATTTTCGTTTTTTTACCAGAATATCGTAAAATAGAAAAATCATTATAAGACAAAAAAGAGTCGGCGAATCTTGAAATTTGTTTTTAAATTCGAATTTTCATTAAAAAACGAACCCTGTTTGGTACAAAAATGTCCGCGCCATTCTCGAGATATTATTATTATATTATTATAAAGACCACGTAGTAATGGTAAGCAGCAGCGGTGCCTACAGGGCAACAGCTATCACATAGTCTTTATTTCGGCTGTAGACGTGCTTGCATCATCACCATAGCTATCATAACTACTTGTTGGGACTAGCTATCCATAGTTATGTAGTACATAGCCTGACGGTTCACACCGTCACGCCATCTCTCTCTATTGTTTGCAAGTTGCATCCAATCCTCCTCATAACATTCTATTTCTCGTAGGTCCGTTTTAATATTATCATCCCATCTTCGTCTCGGTCTACCTGGGGTTCTTGCTCCTATCTACGTGTGTACGAACACTCTAAGTGCTGCTCTTTCGTTACCCATCCTGGCTATATGACCAGCCTACCGTAGTCTTAGAGATTTAATCACTCTGGTAATGTTTGGCTTGCCGTATAGCTCGTGTATTTCTTGGTTATGTAAAATTCTTCATTCTCTAGTAATCTCATCTATTCTGCCCCCAAATATCTTTCTAAGGACACTATTCTCAAATACTTTAAATCTATTTTCTTCCCGTTTGGTTAACGCCCACGTTTCGCATCCGTATAGAAGTACTGGTATTACGATTTTTCTATATATTTCTACTTTAGTCTTTCGCCCAGGCGTATTCTAAAACTAAGTTAAATAGGAGGTTTGACAGAGCATCTCCGCCCGTTAGACCGTTGTGAATGTCAAATGACTGCGATAGGCTCTTACCTGACCTGACTATGCCCAGACTGTTATCTAGGCTCATTCTGAAACATTTCACATCTTATTATTGAGTCATACGCTTTCTTGAATTCAATGAATAATTGGTGTACCGTTCCCTGTATTCCCATTTCTTTTTGAGGAGCTGCCTAACCGTGAACATTTGGTCGCTTATTAACCTGTTTCTTCAAAATCCACACTGGTAATCCTCCAGGATATCCTCCTCGAGAAGTTGAGTCTATCTCCAGTACATTAGAGAGAATTTTGTAGCATGTACAGATAAGAAAACTGCCTCTATAGTTATTACAGTTTGTTTTATCTTCTTTTTTGTATATTGGGACTATGATAAAATTATGAATTATCTTCTTAAGTGGTTCCACTCCCTGTTTAAATAGTTCAGCCCGGATATGATCTATTCCGGAGCTCTATGGTTTTTTAACTTGTTGATTTCCATGCAGACCTCCTGTATGCTAGGTTGATCATTTAGTGGGTCAACAGTGTGAGTTTCTGTGTAGTCTAAAGCGGTTTGTTGTTCGTATTTGTTTAGGAGCTCGTCGAAATAATTTTCCACCTATTTAGTAGTCTATACCTGTATACAAGTTTATACCTGTATACATTTCCCGAATTTTATTTTTATTACTATTTTCTTGTATTGCTGAAACTTTATTATTTTCCCACTTTTGTTTTTTATTCCGAAAAAATTCGTTTGACTTGTTCTCTTATATTACGCTAATGTATGGAGACGATCTCATTCGCGTTGTTAAGGCTAAGCATTCTTGCTTTTTGTCTTTTTCTATTACACTTCTCGCATTCCGCGTCAAACCGAGGTCTTTACTTTTTCTTTTTCTACTGACCTAACACCGTCCTAGCAGCTTGTCTTACAGAACTGTTGATATTTTCCCAGGTACTTTCGATGTCACTCCCTACCCCCGGGTCGCCTAACCTATTATTATCCGATACATCCAGTTTACTTGAAAGTGCCTCCCTATATCTAGTTTTAATTAGCGGGTCATTTAACTTTTCGAGATTAAATTCCTCTGTTTGGCATGTTTTATTCTCATTTTTAACAAGAAAATGATCTGAATCGCAATCGGCTCCACGGTAAGTTAGAATGTCCAGAGAGTCAGCGTGTCGTGTTTGGTCAATTAAAACGTGGTCGATTTGGTTAAGTGCGTGTCCACCGGGACCTCTCTAGGTTACTTTGTGCCTGACTAAGTGAATGAAACATGTGCTTTTGACTATAAGATTCTTAGATGTGGCAAAATTAATTACTCTCACTTCATTATTGTTACTCACGTCGTGTAAACTTTCTTTTCCTCTGGTCGGTCTAAAATTTTTCTCCTTTCCAACTTTCGCATTAAAATCTCCTAGCAATATTTTTGCGTCATGGGTTGAAAATCTATCAAACACCTGTTCTAGTTTTGTCTAAAAGGGGTCTTTGACTGTATCGTCCGTGTCCTCCGTTGGGCAATGGATATTAATAAATGCGTACTTGTACCATCGCTGTTGACGGTTAGGAACCCTATGCGATCATCAAAAAGTTCAAAATTAATTCCCATGCGTATTACTCTATTACTTACTAAGAGGCCCGTCCCTAGCTGCCCTGCCTTTTCCAATCCGCTATATAAAAGTGTGTATTTATTCATATACTTTGCTTCCGGGCCTCCTCGTCGCTTAACCTGTTGTAGAGCTACTATCTCTAATTTATACCTATCTTCCTCCCTTGTTAGCACCTATAATTGCCAGTCCAAAGCTAAGTGACGCACGCTCATTGTGTCCACCGTTAACTCTATTATGAATTCTCGAGATATAAGTGATCAAAAATATATTTAAAAAAATACATAACCTCAAATATCTCGGAATATAAAGGGTAATATGATCTGGGAAAATAACTCAGCCAATAGATAGCGAAAAGCTACCATTTTGTAAAGATTCAGATAAAATGCTGCTGATTTACTCTAGTTATCGTTAGTCCTAGAAAAACGTATTTTTTTACAAAATGATTTTTTGCTCAAGTATAGTAGTAATATAGTAAGATATCACCTCAATTTTTTTCAAATATTTTCCATCTTATATTTCACAGACATTACCGTTAAAACTAAGACAACGTCTCCGTGTATAACAAACAAAAGGAAAGACTTTATCCAAAATGTCAGGTGGTAAACGATAGGTAATTTCATGCTCTTTCAAATGCATTTTCACCGATCAATGATATTATTTATAATGTACCAAAAACACAAAAAAATAAAATTCATAAATAAAAAAACTGTTAATAAAATAAAAACGCATCGAAAAAGGAAAAAAATTATTTTTGTCCCCTCCTAGCGAAAAGAAAATGTGCCTAGAAACATTCATTTTTACCGTGTGTTTCTCGAAAAAACAGGGTTTTAGACGCGCACACGCATGAACGCACGCACACACGCACTATTTTTTTTCGTATTTTGATGAAAATTTAATATAGAAAAAAATTGTGATTCACCAATTCGTTTTTGTTTTATAACCAATTTTCATTTTATGATTTTCTAATTAAAATAATTTTGATCGCTTATTTCTTGGGACAATGCAGTAATTTTGACTAATCGAAGCTAATTTTTACGTTTTCTTTTATGAATGTTAAAAAAATTAAAAAAAAAATTTTAAGATTTGTCAATTAGTTTGTTTTAAATCGATTTTTCATTTTTATGATTTTTCATTTAACAAATTTTGATTCTTACTTCTTTGGTATTACGTGATAATTGTTGACTAATCGAAATTATTATTTTTTTATTTTTTGATAAATATTTGAAATCAAAACAAATTTTTTTAATGTATCGATTCATTTTTGTTTTATAGCGATTTTTCATTTAATGATATTTTTGTATTAACATTGTTCTTAAATTCGAATAAAATTACAAAAAAAAATTATCATTAAAAGTAGTATCTATGGGGCCTGCGGCGGCTCAGTCGGTAGAGTGTCGGATTCCCACGCCGGTGACCCGGGTTCGAATCCTAGTCTCTGCCGATTGATACAAGCACCTCTGTAAAAATTACATGAGCTTTGTTTACAAACACACCGCAGACCCCCGTCGTCGATTAGCACCACATGGAAGCACAAACATGGCGACGTTAAATAATAATAAAAAAAAAAAAAAAAAAGTAGTATCTATCCTTTTTTTATATGCAGATAAAGAAATTCAATCAACAAGTTTATAGTGTTGCAAAACTAATTGTCAATTGAAAAAATGTTACTCGATATGCAAATAATTGTAAAGTTTTTACAGAATAAAATATTATTTCATTATCTATTCTATTCTTTTGCATAGGTTTAAATGTCAATTAAAAAATTTAAATCTATGTATTTCAACATTTAAGAAAATGGTCTTGCCGTTTTGACATTTTAATACAGAATAAAATAGAGAAAAATTACTTTTTTCTATTTTAGAGGAAGCTAAGTGTCAATGATTAGGCAGCGGTTTTTGATTAATGGTGCTGTCTGGGCAGCGAGTCAGACGAGTTTCGCATGATCGTACGTATGTTTTGGCCTTGAAGTGGCTCTATATTATTTTTTGTAATAACGTTCGTGTAGGCGACTTATTTGATAGGCGATTTTGTAAGATAAACAGTTATATTGGTTTGTATTACATTTATTTTACTTATTGCTGCAAAGTGCAGTCGATGGTCGTCTTGTAGATTAGGCAATAGTAAAATCGAAAGTATGTCCCTAGCTAAGTTATAGGATTAAATCATAATTTTTAAAGCTACTGAGCATTTAAGTTTAAATCAAAGAGTATACTCTCAGAAACTACAAATATGTGTCTAAAATAAGTGTGGATGAAAGCTTCAATTTAAAGAAAGTGGGTTGTTAGCCCATCTACGTTAGCATGAGAAATAGGTATATGCCTGGTGGAAGGAGGTGATTGACCAATACTCACATTGCTTCGGCCCTTGGACAGTCATACAGGATTGATTTTTTCTAGATCGCTATCATTTAAAATAGGTATTGATGGGGAATTCAAATTTTTACACATGTGCACTACAATGCTAATCAATCATGTCTCATGAATTTCAAGAGACTTGATTTAACAGGGCCTTTGCGAAGAAGCTCATCGATGGGCTTTGGGTAGAAAGACCAAAACGATATGACAGAGGTACAGTTATTCCCAAAAATAGTGTCTACAGTAAACTTATCCATATCTCGACGCTGCAGATGACATAACCGCGAGACATGGATGCTTTGTAAAGAGCGAGAGAGAGAGAGAGAGAGCGAGTGAGAGTGAGAGCGTGAAAGAGTGAGAGAGAGAGAGAGAGAGAGAAAGAGAGAGAGAGAGAGAGAGAGAGAGAGATGTGTGCATCGGAAGGAAGGAAGTAAAGAAAGAAGGAAGGAAGACCAGAGTCTGCAATTAAGGCTAATGACGCACTCGCATCTGCGGGGACAAAAGCGAGCATCGCTCAGCTCCTTCGCCTTTGAAAATCTTCTTTTCCATCTCGCGCGGCGTGCTGGTGTAGTATATAGATACTATAGTTTGAGCTCACATAAAGTAAAGCGGCATCCTAATTGGCGCAATTTCTTGCGCATCGTGAGGCACTTGCAGCATGCTTCGCGCTGTGCTGGCGGTCAAGTCTCAGGGCCGAGCGACGAACCCGGACCGGACACGCAAATATACTAGTAGAAAAAGAACGTTATATCTTGACGCAGAGTGCCACACTACCACTATACTGACGTACAGGTACCCACGGCGTGAATGCAAAGAACGAGTAGTCCAGGTGACAGAATTTTCGATGAGGTTGTTGCTGCGACTTGGATGAAACCATTTTGAATAGGTCATAAATATATTCAGAAAATTGAAAAAATAGTTTTGATACAATATTAGCGCCCTTAATTATTTATTTAACAATTAGTGAAAAATTAGAGATTGATTATTAACATTTTCGTTAATACCTTTTTTCTTATTGATCCTACGAAAAAATGCAGTAGGAAAAAGTTGTTTAAAATTAAATTTCCTACAAATTCCTATATTTAAAAAATATTATTTGTTTTATTTATTATTGTTAATTTACAAAAATAAGCAAAAAAGTGAAATATTTTTTCTAGATTTCCGAGTGCTGTAACTTTAGCAATTATTAACCACTGAATAATATTAAACCTACATGTACTGTCAAATTGTTTATTTATAATAATTGTTTATAAAAATAAACGATTTTTCTTATAACTCGAGATCAAATAGAAGTTTACGTTTAGTACTGTTTTAAAAAAGATAATATTTTTTCAATTTGCAACTATTTTTAATAAAAAAGAATTTTGCGACTAAGAAAGAAGTTTCACTGTAGAAAAGTAATAAACATGGCCAGGCGCATTACCGCGTAATAAATACGCGTGCCGCGGAAGGGGGGGGGGGGCGGTAGTAACGCATAATCGACCGGCATCGATGATCGCGTATCTCGGTTTCAGAATGTGATAAAGAGATAATTTTTTCAAAGACCAAATTTTGATGAATTTCGATGTTTTTAAGTTAAGGTCGCTGAATCAGATATGTTAATTTTTAAAAATGTGTGTTTGTATGTGTATGTATGTGTGTGTGTGTGTACGTGTGCGCGTGTGTATCCGTGTGCGTGCGCGCGCGCGTGTGTGTGTGTGTGCTTGTATGTGTGTGTGCGCGTATGTGGCTGCGTGTGCTTATGCGTGTACATGTATGTATACATGCGCGCGTGTGCGTACGTGTACGTGTATGTGTGTTGTGTATCTGTGTGTGTTTGTGTGTATGTCATAAAGTTTTGCGGTTACCATAACTTTTGAAGGCCACCGTATTTCGGTACATTATATAAATCTGCATTTATTCATAAAGAAGGCATAATTGCCCTTACAATTTATATATGTAACAATAACTGTAAGTAATTTTTGTGAACGTAATACGACTATAAATTTTGAATATGCATCTTATATGATCACATTTTGTGGTCACCATAACTTTTGAAAGCATTGAATATGGTATTGTAAAGCAGTTAGCAGCGTTTACTCTTTAAGGGGGTGTCAAAGTCAATTTTTATCCTTCCTACCTTACCGACTCGAGAATTATAAAATATTGGCTTTAATTAAAAGAATAAGTATAATTATGAAAAACTAAGAGGTCATTGCCCTCCGTAATACAAGTATCTATCACTGTGCGAAGTTTCAAACAAAAACTTCAAAACCTCTACGAATTGCTTTCGAACGAAATTTGAAGGTTTGAGTCTAGACTAATAGACTAATATAAATTTCGTTCGAATGTCATTCGTAGAGGTTTTGAAGTTTTGGTTTGAAACTTCACACAGTGGTAGATAATTGTATTATGGAGGGCAATGATGTCTTGGTTTTTCATAATTTAGTTTATTTATTAATTGTAATCAATTGTTAAAGAATTTGAGGTTAGGAATTTCGGCGCGAAATTTGAATGGTTTGACACCCCCTTAACAGGTTAAGGGCGGATAACGTACACTCGACGTGGGAAATTTCTGGTCGAATGTTTTTGAATTTTTTTGAAATACTGCAATTTCATTGGGTCTCATTGGATCGAACGCACGTTTTCGCTAAGCTTATTGGAGGATTTCAAACGCATTCGACCAGAAATTTCCCCGTCCAGTGTATAAGCCAATTTGTTCAAATAACTACAAAAATTATTAAAATTCAAACATTCGATAAGAATTTGATGTTTCTACCTCGTCCTAAGAGCTTAAAGAATACAACAACCGGCTTTGTAAAAAGTCCAATTAATTTTTACGTTTACAGTAAGTCAGTAAGACAGAATACAAAGAAATTTGCGTCAATTCATAACATATATATGTGTCACGCCGCCCTCAACCTGTTAAATAACGGGTTCTTTCTATGGCATATTTAATACCGTTGATTGCAAATGTGTAAGTTAAAAAATAAAAAGTTATTAACGTACGTAATCGTGCATTGTTGCGACGATTATCTTTAAGAGCCGACCGGATTACGGAGCTGCCCCAGTAGCATTATCTTCATCGTCGCATGATTTATTCCTGGAAATTAATGACGTTATAGACGGAAGTATATGGACGAGATCGCATTTTCTTTGTTTTTCTTCCTTGCGTAATTTTACAGTTGTTTACTATACAAACCAAAATTTGTGTACTTTGGGTTATTATAACATAAAAGTTGATCTTATAATTTTAATTAATTAATCTTTTTGATTGTACATATAATGTTTAAAAAATAGTTTAATGTTTAATATCAATAATTAAGCAATGTTTGAAATTGCGGACATTCCGACGTTTCTTCAACGTTTTTCCAACTTCACTTGCAGACGTTTAAAAGTTTTGAATTTAAACTTTTTAAAACGTTATTAGAAATATGTTTCATGAATGCATTATTACTTATATAATAGTATTTTTTCTCAAGAATAAAAACAATAGTACAGAAAATTCTTTATTCGGACACTCTCATATTTAAAATTAAAAATTTATATGTTTATGTCATTAAAATCTATTTTGTAACTGTTTTAAACTTAAATATTTGTTAAGTATAGTGTAAGAATTTAGGATTAATAGAAATCTATTTATATATATATTGCCATTTTTTATTAAAATGGAAGTATAAGTAATAAATTAAATCATAATAGTATCTAATAAAAACCTTACTATATAATCGATCTTTTGATTATAATTAATAGTACATTATGCATCAAGGGAGTAAAGTGGGCAATGTACGCACTGTGTGACGTTGCCGACCGAGCGAAGCGAGGTCGGCATTTCACACAGTGCATGCTTGCCTACTGTACTCCAGAGGTGCGTATACTACTTTTCACCACACCCCCGTAAAGAAATGACTGTACGCATCTCAGCAGGCCGTACAGTACCCCATGCTCTGCCTAGAAGTAAAGTGACTTGTGTACGCGCGACGCGCTGTTTTACCGCTCGAGACGCAGTCGAGAGCGAAAAAAGGCGCATCGCGCATGCGCAAGTCACTTTATTCCCTAGGCAGTCCATGCGGTACTGTACGGCCTGCTGAGAGGGCGTACAGTCAGCACTTTACGCGCAGTGTGGTGAAATAGTCAATTTCTATACTGTCCTGTCAGTTTTTATATTGTAAGTATAAATGGATCATGCATAATGTAAAGAATGTAATGTAAATAATGTATTCTTAATATACATTTCGTCTAGATAATGACATAATATATGGACGTTATCTCTACACTAGTTCGCAATCGCCGTCAACTAATAATTTATACATAAACAGCTGGACGCTCACGAAATCGAGAATGCAGTCTCTCAGAGAGACCCGGATACACGATTGGTCTTTTTATTTTTCACCTACACTTCTATTTTGGATGAATCTCAATTCGTTTATGATTCTTTTTCTTTTGGCAGCTAGATAGGTCCGCATAGGTAGTTTTTATTTGGAATGCAATGCATTTTGGATATCGTTTGAAATTTAAGGATTGAAGATATACATACTGAAAATATAAAATGTTTGCTTTTAAACTTTATTCCAGTATTATTTAAGTATTATAAAATAAGATAAAAAATACTTATATGAGCATATCCTAAAAACCGGAGTTGCTCAAACATACAAAATTTTTATATTTTAATCTATCGTACTCGATTAATTGTCTTGGCTTTACGAGGCACACACTTGTCATTTGCAGGAGTTTTTATCTATACCGATATCTATTCGTATTCACAAAAAATATGAATATTAAACTGATGTAAAGTGGCGGTTCTGACATTATTATTAAAAAATCATTGCATTTTGAAATTTTGTTATCAGTATAAAAATCTATCATACTCAACTATTTTAAAAACGCACAGATCTGTCCTTCAGAAAAGTTGAATGCAATATCTTATTATACTAATAAATAAAATTAATAAAAAAATATCTTTAAAAAACGCAATTACTTTACTATACACTAAAAGGTATAAAATAATAAAGATATATATTAAATTTTTATTCAACTACAGAATCTTTTTTGTTCAAAGAGGATAAATCGACACAAATAAGCATATGCATGAAGCTATATCTAACTCAAAGAAATTTTCGATGATGGCCCCACGCTTTCATATTTAGTTTTTAATCCGACTAAAAGTGAAGTAACCAATTTAACGTATTTTAATTATTGTCATCCAACTTATATGTGTCATAAAAAATTCAACAATTTTAAAATTAGTGGGCATACAGACAGACAGACAGACAGACATACAACAACGGTCGACAAGTTAAATAAAAGCTTTAAAAATTAGAGTTAATCTCCAATTTATTGACATTTAGTTTTATAATTGAACGGGTGAAATAAAAAACAGTCTAAGTCGTAAACTATGAAATTGCTTTAGGCAAAATAAGGGGGGCCTAAGCATTTTTAAGGTCAATATGATACGCATAAGATCATCCGAATATAATACCTTTTCTAGGCGATATCTCAAATAGTAAATTTTTGAACAAAAACTTCAGATAGTACAGTTTACGTCTAACCCGACGAATTCAACTCAATAATTTATGTTTATGAATAAATTAATTAAATTTAATCAAAAACATAATACTTTTTATGAAAATCTCATTTAATACTCACATACTCCCATATTTAATAAAAAAACATTTTTCCATAGTAAATAAAGAAAATGATAAGTCACATAAATTCGCGTTGAAAATACATTAAAAAGACAAAATAGTATAAGCTTATACAAAATCACGTTGTAAATAAAACTTAAAATAAAGATGAAATTAAAATAAAGGGAGTGAGTAAATCTTCAGATAGAACTGTACTAAAGTACTGGATACGTTGTGTAGGGGAGCTAAATAAGTTGAACACTTTATTTTAAATAATTGTTATTTATCTAACTTATGACTTACAAAGTTTAATAATTCGCAGATTTTTGCCTTATGCGTCGCAATGTAGAATAGAGTTTTTCAACTATCCATTTTGATAGTTAATTTATTTTTCACCACACTGCGCGTAAAGTGCTGACTGTACGCCCTCTCAGCAGGCCGTACAGTACCGCATGGACTGCCTAGGGAATAAAGTGACTTGCGCATGCGCGATGCGCCTTTTTTCGCTCTCGACTGCGTCTCGAGCGGTAAAACAGCGCGTCGCGCGTACACAAGTCACTTTACTTCTAGGCAGAGCATGGGGTACTGTACGGCCTGCTGAGATGCGTACAGTCATTTCTTTACGGGGGTGTGGTGAAAAGTAGTATACGCACCTCTGGAGTACAGTAGGCAAGCATGCACTGTGTGAAATGCCGACCTCGCTTCGCTCGGTCGGCAACGTCACACAGTGCGTACATTGCCCACTTTACTCCCTTGATGCATAATGTACTATTTCACCACACTGCGCGTAAAGTGCTGACTGTACGCCCTCTCAGCAGGCCGTACAGTACCGCATGGACTGCCTAGGGAATAAAGTGACTTGCGCATGCGCGATGCGCTTTTTTCCGCTCTCGACTGCGTCTCGAGCGGTAAAACAGCGCGTCGCGCGTACACAAGTCACTTTACTTCTAGGCAGAGCATGGGGTACTGTACGGCCTGCTGAGATGCGTACAGTCATTTCTTTACGGGGGTGTGGTGAAAAGTAGTATACGCACCTCTGGAGTATAGTAGGCAAGCATGCACTGTGTGAAATGCCGACCTCGCTTCGCTCGGTCGGCAACGTCACACAGTGCGTACATTGCCCACTTTACTCCCTTGATGCATAATGTACTATATTTTAAATAAGAAAATACAACATAGTACATTATGCATCAAGGGAGTAAAGTGGGCAATGTACGCACTGTGTGACGTTGCCGACGGAGCGAAGCGAGGTCGGCATTTCACACAGTGCATGCTTGCCTACTGTACTCCAGAGGTGCGTATACAACTTTTCACCACACCCCCGTAAAGAAATGACTGTACGCATATCAGCAGGCCGTACAGTACCCCATGCTCTGCCTAGAAGTAAAGTGACTTGTGTACGCGCGACGCGCTGTTTTACCGCTCGAGACGCAGTCGAGAGCGGAAAAAGACGCATCGCGCATGCGCAAGTCACTTTATTCCCTAGGCAGTCCATGGGGTACTGTACGGCCTGCTGAGAGGGCGTACAGTCAGCACTTTACGCGCAGTGTGGTGAAAAATAAATTTTGTCTAACTTCGCCTCAGCGGGACCAACTTCGATATCTATATTATGTTATAAAATTGAGGTTTGTATCAATTTTTTAATATTTCCATAATTATTTAAACATTTTTGTATTGAAATTTATTTTCTTTAAATATTGTTGTATTATTGTATTCCAAAAAGAAGTGTGCAACTAACATATTAATTACGTTTTTGCTTCCTCCTTAAGGAAGCTTTGTAATAGAAAAAAAAGTTTTGCGTAAAACATGTTAGAAACATGTTTTGAGACATAAGAAGTTAAAATATACTTATTTAAAAAAATGTCCGTATGGATGTATGTGTGTGTATCCTTCTATATCTCGAGTAATTCACGGTTAAATTATCTGATTCAGGGCTCATTGAATTTGTTTTTTTTAAGGAAGGCGGCTGAAAAGTCTTTGTTTTTGATTTTTTGCTATTTTTTGTTTTTATAGTGGTTTTTCGATTTTTGAGCTTTAGTTTTTCGTTTTTTTATTGTATGTTTAAAATAATATTATATATTCATTTTAAATGCATTTTAAAGAGTATAAACTTGTCTATCTTTTCCGACCCGAAATTAAAAAAAAAAGAATTTCCCTGTTTACGTTATACACGAAAATGTTGTTTTTTTGTTTAAACGGCTATATCTGTGAAAAATATGAAGGAAAATGTTTGAAAAATTTTGAGGTGATTAGGAATATGACGAAGAATATTCTGTAAAATTTTAAAGTTTTTTCCTTTTTGTTTTCTGAGAAAAAATCATTTTGTGAAAAAAATCGATTTTTTTGTTGTCCATTTACTTGAGTAAAACGGCTTTAATTTCTCTGAAAATCTCCAGAAAGGTAGCTTTTAGTAATCTCTTGGCTAAGTTCTTTGCGCAGATCATGAGGACTTTTGTTTTTCATGATATTTATTTAGGTTATGTCTAGTTTAAAAATTTTTTTTTTGATCGCTCATATCTCGAGAACGGTGCGGTCATTTTTTGTCAACCAGGGCTTATATCTTTTGTTTCTTAATAGGGATTCGGAATTACAAAGAAATTTTAAGATTTATCTACTCAATTTTGTTTTATAATGATTTTTCTATTTTACGATATTCAGAAATTGATGCGGTAAATTTTGTTGGTATGTAGAAGTAATATGATCGATTCAGTGTAAATGCATTTGAAAGAGTATACAATTTTTGGCTATACTATATTTTCTTAAGACTCATCAATTCGTTTTTGTTTTATTATTTGTTTTCATTTAAGGTAAAAGTACCTATTATGGAACGGTTTTCGGGGTACATTTTATACTTTTGTGAAATTGAGATTGAATAAGCGTTTAACCTTAAAACTTTTGATAGTACTCGAAGAACTAGACTTTCCTTAAGCAGATAATGGCTTTAAAATACAAATTAAACGTTATAATTAATTATATTAATAAAATACTGAAGTGATCCATTGCACGTATTATGAAACAGTGCGTCGCACGATGTCCCGGTATTTCATAATTTATGTCCCTATTATGGAACGTAATAAATAAGTAAATATTACTTTCTTTGATTTCTTTTACTTACAATTGCTATATCTGTCGTAAACAATGCGCCTAATATACACGAATAATAACGTCAACATAAGATTGACATCCTTTTTTAAAAAGTTTTTAATAACAACAAAATGATCATTTTTAGGGTTATGCCTTATAGAATCGACTTCGTAATCTATAAGTTACAGATTAGGCTGCTAAATTCAATAAACATGCTTATTTTACTTAGTTTTCATATGTACGAGAGCTATATCATTAAAATGTAGTATTTATTGCTTCATGATCTGTGCAACTACCAAAAAATGCGCGAATTTCGAAAGAGATAGTAATTTAAAAATAATCGCTTAAAGCCTGTAAAATTTATTTATGGTTTTATTCATTACTAAAACTTTATTTTTAAGTTATTTATAGATTGTAAATCAAAAATAAATTATAAAAAAATTCGTTTTTTTCATGACTTATAGGTATATTACCCCCTTAAGCTAGCATACATTTTATTTTTTCTTGCGGTTTTATTTTGACTATTTGCGATTTCTCTTATTTTTTTTCCATTTTTTCCTACAACTACATTATATTAAAATTCCAAATCAGCATGCTTGCATCATCATCATAGCTATCATAACTACTTGTTGGGACTAGCTATCCGTAGCTGTGTTAGTCCATAGCCTTGTTCACAGAGTCACGCCATCATTCTCTATTGTTTGCGAGTTCCATCCAATCCTCCTCATAACATCCTATTTCTTGTAGGTCCATTTTAATATTGTCCTTCCACCTTCGTCTCGGTCTACAGAGGGTTCTTGCTCCTGTCGGCGTCCTTACGAACACTCTAAGTGCTACTCTTTTGTTACCCATCCTAGCTACATGCCCAGCCCACCCTAGTCTTCGAGATTTAATCATTCTGATAATGTTTGGCTTTCCGTATAGCTTGTGTAATTCTTGGTTATGTAAAATTCTTCATTCTCTAGTAATCTCATCTATTTTGCCCCCAAATATCTTTCTAAGGTCTCTATTCTCAAATACTCTAATAGTACATTACGATACGTGTTACTTAAACGGATCTTTTTAACACGGCGCTAAGCACCGTGTAAAACTGAACCATTTAAGTCACGAGTATCGTATACTATTTTATAGCACTGCTTGCCTAAATCCGCTGTCACGCCTAGCCGTGCCTTAAGCAGTCCAGTATTGCACCGTGAGGTTAGCGCCCGAGCGAGGGCGATAAGGATGGTGCAATAAAGGACTACTTAAGTCACGGATAGGTGTGACTTAAGTGCGGATTTAGGCCACACAGTGCTATAAATTTATTTTCTTCCCGTTTGGTTGACACCCACGTTTCGTATCCGTATAGAAGTACTGGCATTATGATTTTTCTATATATTTCTACTTTACTCTTTCGCAATAGTAATCGTGATTTTAGTAAGTTATTTACCGAATATAGGCATACGTTTCCGGAATGCAGCCTCTTCTTGATTTCTTTATGAGTTTCGGTTAGTGGTTTATTATCGTGCCAAGGTATTTAAAGTCGTCTACATTTTTGTAAGTTTTGCCGGAGATTTTCAAGTCGGTATCAGCAATCTCGGGCCCTTATCTGATAATGACAATGTACTGGGGGTTTTCTTGTCACTTATTTCTAGGCCTATTTCTTTAGCTGTTTCTATTAGTATTTCTACGTTTTTTATTACAGTTTTTTCATATAATGTTTATGTCAACTGCATATGCTAGCAATTGTGTTAGGCAGCCATTTATTATAATTCCTTCTTTACTCTATTGTACCGCCCGGGCCACGTATTCTAAAATTAAGTTAAATAGGAGGGTTGATCGAGCATCTCCCTACTTTAGCCCGTTGTGAATGTCAAATGGTTGTGATAGGCTCTTATCTGACCTGACTATGCCACGACTGTTAGCTAGTCACATTCTGATTAAATCGACCAACTATTTTGGCACCCCTAGCAGTACTAAGACGTGAAACATTTTACATCTTATTATTGAGTCATACGCTTTTTTGAAATCAATTCCGATTTCTTTTTGAGGAGCTGCCTATCCGTGAACATCTGGTCGCTTGTTGACCTGTATCTTCGAAATTCACACTGGTAATCCCCAAGGATTTCCTTCGCGAGAGGTTTGAGTCTATCTAGCAGTACATTAGAGAGAATTTTGTAGCATGTACAGATAAGAGAAATGCCGCTATAGTTATTACAGTTTGTTTTATTTCCTTTTTTGTGTATTGGGACTATGATTAGGTATCTCCATACGGAGCAAATAAAATTATGAATTATTTTCTTAAGTGGTTCTCCTCCCTGTTTAAATAGTTTGGCCCCTAGATGATCTATTCGAGGGGCTCTATTGTTCTTTAACTTGTTGATTGCCTGCAGACTTCCTGTGGACTTGGTTGCTCAATTTATGGCTCAGTAGTGTGGATTTTTCGTTGTAGTCTAAAGCGGTTTGTTGTTCGTGTACATTTAGGAGCTCGTCGAAATAATTTTCCATCTAGTTAGGAATCTAGTTTGGGACCCTTTCTCTATTAAGTTTATACCTGTATATATTTTCCGAATATTATTTATATTACTGCTTTCTTGTATTCGCTATGAGCATCTACTTGGAGGGGATAAAAGAAACGATCGCAGCGCACGAGATGGCAGTAAATGGAAATAGAGGTATAACCGTAAAGCATTGCTATATATACGATATATATATGTTGAATATATTACCCGAGTTTCCAACTTTTGGAGGGCACCACCGGTCATGCTCTGGGCGAATTGCTGAGACTTTATTATTTTCCCACTTTCGTTTTTTATTCCGAAAAATTCGTTTGACTTGTTCCCTTATATTACGGTAATGTGTGGAGGTGATCTTATTCGCTTTATTAAGGCTAAGCATTCTTGCTATTTGCCTTTTTCTATTCCACTCCTCGCATTCCTCGTCAAACCACGGTTTTTGCTAATTTAAATATAATTTGTTTTACTTTGTTTTACTAATTTAAATATAATTTGTTATTTATATTGTATACCATTATGCAACAGTGCACACTTGCGAAACAAAAAGTGCACTTTAAAATTGTATTCTACCATTATACATTTAAAATTAACTACTAATACATCGCGGGTTTATTATGATTGTCAAATATAAGTATTTTATTTATTTTTGTACGCATTTAAATAATTATTAAATAAATATGCGATGTATTATTATGAGGACTTTTTAATGTTTCTATAATTAATTGTTTATTAATATACAATACATTAACTAATAAAATATAGAATAATTATTAATTACTTTACATTGTATTACAATATAACTTCTAAAGATGCGTAAAATGATTTTTCTTTTTAATAATACATTTTAAACTAAAATACAAATATACAATTTCCTGATAACAAGTGAGCGAGTATTTTAGCTAGTTTTGTATTAATCATTTTTAAATCTATAGTAGTATTTTTCGTAAGACCCTACTACATCTAACCTATTTACTAAAATGTTTGAGATGTTACTGTGTCAGAAGTAAAGGTATGGACTTAGACTGGTTTTCCACTCATGGCGTTGTTTATACCTCTGCTACAGTCATATATTAGAAGAAAGACGTTTATTTTTCTTATTAAAATGTGTATTTATATTTTTTAAGTAAAATGGCTATCTCAGTTCAATATTGAATTTTTTGGACTTACACTGACTTATACTATAAACTGTAAATATAATTACTTTCAGAGAATCCTTTTGCACCAAATTTATTTTAATAAAGCATAGTTTAAAGTATATCACTGGATTTTGTCAGAATTTTTAAAAGTCATGGGGAAGGTTTACAATCAATATGTTTTGCAATATGCAATTACAATCCAGTAAGGTTAATAAGAGCTCTAAACTCATTCATTACGATTTGAGAATTTACGCAACATATAAGTATTCATTTTTAATAAGAATGTATAACAACCGTGAAGTTTAAAAGATTGTATAATATGAAACTATCTCTAAATCTTTAAAATTTACTAGTTCAAAATTACTTGGGATTTCCAAGTAGACCAAGGAAGTACTTATTATTTGGTCAATACCGTATATAATTTAAAGTTATTGTATTGAATAAGTAATTTTCCGTTTAGTTTATTGGAAATATTTCCTTAACAAGATTTCCTTAATTCCATAAATTCCGCATTTATTGACATTTTTATAAAACTTCCTTAATTTAATTATAGAATTAAACCATATCAATGAATGGATATAGTTTTTACATCTATAAGTCATATATATATATATATATATATAACAGTAATAATGAAAACCTGATATCTGCAATATATAATTAATTTCTCAATTTTTTAAATTAAATCATGAATTAGTTAGCCAGGGAACAAACATTGAAAGTAATTTCTTTTAGTACTCTATTCCCTTAAGTGACACATTTTAATGTTCTATAAAAAAAATTATTAAAACTCATACAAGTACTCTCGACGTAAAAAATATCTGGTCGAATGCGTTTGAAATTTTTTTAAATTCTCCAATGAGGTAGGTGAAAACGTACGTTCGATCCAATAAAATCCAATGAAATCGCAGTATTTTAAAAAAAATGAAAAGCATTCGACCAAATATTTTTCACGTCGAGTGTACCATTAATTCTTCATAATTATTAAAATGACTTCGTTCTGACTTAAAATTTTTTTTTAGAAGTAATTAAATTTTTATGAAAACCTTATCAGTTCATTTAAAAACTCCGTTTGCAATCTATAAATTATCTTAATAACGAATCTACAATTGCTTATAAAAATTAGAGATATGGGACTTGTGGGAGGGTAATGGCTGACGTAGAAAGAAAAACCAAGACACAAACAGTTGCGATGAAAATTAGCCTTTAAGCAATTTTATTGTTGATCGACTTCCACTCCCGTGTGCCCGTAGAGACAAAAATCTACGAGCCACGCTCGTGGAGAGTTGAGGTGATGCCGAAACATGACGAAACGAAACGAGACGAGATGAGACGTATGTGGGAGTTACTTCGGAGAGTGGCGTGGAATTCACTGATGCTTCTGAGTGGGTGGCTGGCGGATTGAGGTTCACGGGGGTACGGGTTTTGGGGCTGGGTTGGATTATGGACGATGGGTGTGACTGCGTGTGATGAGTATCGTGTGTGATGCGTGCTTTCGAGGAATTTCGGATATGCTTTTCATGAGACGTGCTTGTTGATGTCGTGGTTGGTTGATGTTGAGTCCGAGGCCAGTCCTGTTCCCAGCCGGTGTGCGCCGTCGTCGGTGCCTGTCCCTCGGACCCGCGATGTGAGCAGCGTGCGCGGCGGAATGACTTACAGGAGGTATCCCGACCTGTAGTAGGGCAGGGCATAGCCTCCGTACGAGTAGGTGAGCGGGGTGTAGGCGTTATAGGCTACGGCCGGCGCGATGTAGCTCGAGGCGTAGGCCGGGGCGGCGAGGATCGCGCCTGGCTTGGGCTCGGGGCCCGGGGCCGGGGCCGGACCAGGCTGCGGCGCTGGGTTGGCGGCGGCAAAGGCCAGGATGGCGGCGAACAGGAACTGCGGAAGAGAAAACGAATTACAAGTCACCTGCGTCTTATGGTAGAATGATTCTATAAACTAATATGAGCTAACAATTTTTAAAATAAATTCCACTATTAATCTTGTATTCGCGTATATATTATACTTTTTCAAACGGGTAAACAGGAATTGTGGGAGATTATCGAGAAAAGGCGAAATGTCTTTTCTTTTGCTTCTTCTATGATTTCACGTCAGAGATTATTTAGTTCAGTCTTTTTTTTGGTAGGCGTCTTTATCTGATTAGAACTATATTCCGGATTGTATGCAGAACAGTATAAATATAACATGATTCATCATTTTATTAATTAATGATACTAACTTTAAAAATTTGCGTTATTTCATACTAAGATATAGAATTGAACAAAATTATTAATTTTATAAACACTTAATTAAATACATTTTTTAAAAATGATTCACAAATGATACGTTATATAGAATCAAAGCAGTAAATAATGTAACTAATGATTCAATAGATACACTTAAAAAGTTTAGATAACATGAAAAATACTTCAGTTCACTAGCTCTACAAGATATACTAATAAATTACTCTAAATTACTAGAAAATGAACAATATTTCTCGAAGAATTTAGACAATAAAGCACTACGACACAAGAATTGTCGATAATAGAACAAACACTATTGTTGGGTACTGACCAGCTTGAACATGTCGAATGAGTTGGGTGCACTGGTTGCTCGGTACGAGAACAGTATGCCTTAGCCTGGGCCCGCGCCCCCTTATATACTAGCAAGTACACCAGGTGCCCGGCGCATTGCAGCGCACCGAGAGCGCAATGCGCGAACCCTTTAGCAACCCCCACCCCCCTTCGCAGTCATTTGCCCGCTAAGGTCTGACCGCCTGGCTGCGATCGCAGGTATATAGGTATGTGCCGCGCTGCGCTCGAGCTGCTCTGTCCACGTTTTTCTCTCTTGTGCGGGGTCCGGTCTCCCCCTATTATCTTCCTTCTCGCTTCTTGCGACGCAGTGATAAAGCAGCGCGTCAGACTGCGGGTATAAGGCAGTGAGCGAACGAGAGAGAACGGGGGGAGGCCTCGATGATTATGCACAAGGCCAGACCTCGCATCCACTGCCGCGCACACACACTCACGCACCCATGCGCGCATGCACATGGGTGCGCACTTACACGAGCACTGCGGGCAGAGATGCGCTAGGCTGCGCGGATGCAGCCGTTTCTTGCTATTCGTTTTTTCGGCTTCGATGGCTAGAGCCAGAGCCATATAAAAGAGCTCCCATCCGATGACCGGGTATAGCCTCCCAGGCAAGTCGACTACACGCCAGAAGCAGCATTCGCAGCGCACAACCAACCACGACCAGAAAAATGTTCAAGATTGTAAGTACAGCGCGAGCTTCTTCTCCTCCTCCTTCATCTACCCCGATATACCGGTAATTTAGTCTTGCGAAGAGCTTGTTGCGTGCTTGTGGGGGCTTCAGAAAAAGAGAGAAAGAGTGGGTGAGAGAGAGAGAGAGAGAGAGAGAGAGAGAGAGAGAGAACCATTCACTCTCGCATGGGAAATAGTATCTGTAGAGGCCGCGGGCAGCCGAGGGGAAAAGAGATGAGGGACGCGTGCATGTTGCATTATACGGATTGCAGCTTCGCATCAGCCAACTTTTCTTTGCCGCCGCGCGGACTCGCATACACACTTTTGCTTTGAGAACGTATTTCTATATATATACTCTTTTCCTTTTATGTATCTTATCGCGCGCTCGCGCTCTGTGCCGCGAATTCATGCGTATTTTTAATGCTCCATCCTCGTGACACTACTTATGACATTTTTGCTCACTTTGCGTTGCTTTTATGAGAAACCAGTAAAGGATTTTTCCTGCTTCATCGTGATGGTCTTTCTGCACGTGATTCTATAAATGCATGGCGGTTTGTAATTAAGTACAAACGATTTTATAAGTGTGTTATTTTCAGCAACATTATATTATCTTACATTGCCAATTAAATTTACTGAAATTTCTTTACTGCTACTGCGTACTTATATTGTATTGCTATCATTCTACGTACATTTTATTAAAAGACTTCATTAACTTAGCAAAATTTAAGAAGTAAAATTATGAATCTCTTAAAATATTATATATAACAATTTGTACAACTTCTTTTTGCGAAAAATATCTCGGAAATGTTCAAAGAATAGAAAATTACTTTTTCATTTTGCAACTAAAATTAGTTTGATGTGGAACCTAATTTATCCTTGTTTATTTATATATTTTTAAATTAATAAAAATGAAATGTCTACTTCATAAAATAACCAATTTTCTTTATTGATCTACTTATCAAAGCTTTATTAAGGTGATGTTTAACCCCTGTGCTATCGGCGAATACGGAGAAACACTTTATTATTTTTGTTTTCTTTCTTTCAATTTTGAGAAAATATCCCTCCGGAGTGTTATTGTTTTTGATTGGGACAACAATGTTCGAGAGAGATATTTACTAAAACTTGAAAAATAAATGAAGAAATGCGTGCACGTAATTGTTGGTGGTGGAAGTGCTTAGCATCACCTTGATTTAAAACTAAAGCACCACAGAATCCAAATGCATGTATACATTATTATTGCTTATTGTGATGGACGTGTGATTCTAAGCATTTAAAACATAAAAAACGTTAAATTAAAAAAATGTTGACCTTACTACAATAAAATTTAAACAACGACTTAAAAACATATCTTGCTAGATTCGACCTGTATAGTAGATACTTGCAGTTATTCATTAAGGAGCAGTATCAACCGTCTATTACATTTTTCCTAACAGTAAGAGCGACAATTTTTTCAGATTAATGTGTTTTTTGGCTTAAAAAATGGTTTGGTTTATACGTCTAACTTAAAAATTAAACTTTTTTGCAAATCATGTAAAAGAAAATCTATTGTGTACATCGGCGTGCAATATCGTGAACTGCGAGAACGCCAAACTCGTAGATTAAAATTTTTAATTCCTAACAATAAAAAAGAATTTCATTTCGTGTATTGAAATGTACAGTACTATTACATAAAATGTACAGGCTTTCTATGGGTTAGAAATTAAAGATTCAAATCTATGAATTTTGCGTTCCTAGCAGTTCATGGTATTTCTGAGTAAAACAAATATATGATGGAATTTGTTTGATATTTCTTTTAATACTACAACTTCATTGGATCTAATGCTCGTTTTCATCACTAACCTCAGTGGGGAATTTAAAACAAATTCAAAAATCAGACGATCAGATATATTTATTCTATCAAGTATATGACATAAAATTACACAAAATTGCTACCAAATTCATCAGTTTTTAAATATGTATATTTTTGACTTGCAGTTCTTCTTCCTCGGCCTTGTCGCCATGGCCTACTCCGTGCCAGCCCCGGCTCCGGAACCCGTGCCAGCACCAGGACCAGCACCGGCGGCCAAGCCCGATATCATCCACTCGGTCTACTCCACCTACTCCACGCCCGTACGTTTTTACGTTCAGCCTGAAGCAGCTCCTGCCCAGTATACATACTCAGCTCCGCTGACTTACTCCACCTACAGCTACGTACCGAACTACAACACCTACAAGACCTACACGACCTACTAGACGCCAGCAGGGTGACATAATGGACGATTGACGGGAGGTTTTGAGAAGTTCGACTATGTATGATTAGTCCGGGAACTACGCGCAATAACTGGTCTCAGGGATTCTTTTACACTTGCTAACACTGTTTGTACTTTATATTGTATTTTTGTAAATCGCTATCTCAGGTAAATAAAATGTTTATTTTTCAAATAACGGTGATGTGTTATTATGTGTTTTCGACGTAACCTTGTTCATTCGAAATTGAGCTCTATTAAACTAATTTGGACACATATGAGCGATGGTCGCACTTAAATTTAGTTCGTGGGTAATGATGATGATACAAGCAAGATCTATTTTCGGTGCAGAAATTCATATTGCATCCGTAACAGGTATTTATATCAGTATGCATATGCGCCATAACAGGTGATTAATTTTTTATTGTACTAAGTAATTATATCGATTTGCTCGAAATATATACATATAAATAGAATGGCAAAATGGTAGTAGTTACACTAATGATCGTTTTGTTAATTTTCAATCATGGGTTTGCTTACATTAACAACAATGAGAGAGATGAAAATTCTTCAAGGTTCGCCAGATAAGCTCCAGCTGTAAGGTACGATGATCTAATTCAGATCAGTAATCAAATGTGGGTTGGTAGCATTTTTTCAGCTGAATACGTACCACTGAACCTGTCGTGATTTTGTTAACAAAGATACCCTTAAAAAGTAAGAACATTGATTATAGGATCATTCGCGCTCTATTAAAATTAAGTGACCCACATTTGAGCACCTACAATGAATTCTGAACAAAAAGGACATTGATACAAAAGCAGTAACATCTGTGAGCCTAAAAATCTTCGGCCCTGTTCAATTTGTACGGACATAGAGTATATTCTTGAATAGTATGGAGAACTTGAGATACAAAAATTTTTAACAAAACATTGTATGTAGATTCTCAAGTGAGATTTAAAACATTGGTTCTACATTAGAACACCGTACCGTAAACAAATAAACAAAAAAAAAGGAATAAAAAATAGGTTTGAATTTTAAATATTTTCAACTGCTTTGGAAACCTGAAACATTATATATAACTCGCATGTGGTCTATGTATCTTCGGTACTAAAATGAAAAGAAATCATTAATGTGCGTTAAGATTGGTACAGTAGTTCTTATAAGATTAAAGAAGAAACAGACAAACAATTACATGCCACAAAATCCAAAGAAATTCGTTCTCAGTTTAATGGGCTTCGTCAGAACTACTTTACCTGCCGATAAATATATTGGAACCTTTCTTTAAAAACCTAAAGAAAAATTCACTTCAGAATCAAATTTATTTGAGTACTGAGTAAAGAAACTTATATATACTTAATATATAACTATAATATATATATACGTATATATATGAAACTATATATTATTAGTATATTATGTAACTACTGCGCAAATCAGTTAGTGATTTTTGATAAGTGTGAATTTCACACCAGTCAAAAATTTCGTGCGCACGCGTTACACATAGGTACTACTTTTTTAAACGAGTTGAGAGAAGTTCGATCACTAGATTCAGGTGAGTGAGAGTGAATTGGTTCCAATATTGCTATGTGGGCAAATCCACAAAACCTTTAACTTTGGGAGTTAGTTTTTTTATCATGTTCTAAAAGCTATAATTTTATTTCCTGACGCAGCACATGACTAAAGAAGTACATCAATTTTTTCTTAAATTCTGCTACTTTATAAGGGCACATCGAACGGCGCAATTTATATTTCTTTAAAACTGCCAAAAACTGGTACTTTTTGAAAAAAGTCTAAATTTTTAAGTCTTAAAGAAATATCAACTACGCCGCTCGATGTACCTTTATTAAAATATCAGGATTCATTTCTTGGTATCAAAAATAAAAATATATAGACCTTGAGTCAGTTATGTGTCACATCAGAAAATAACAGCTTTTAGAAGATTACAAAAAACTAACACCCAAAGTTAGAACTTTTGTGGATTCGCCCATATGAAACAAGATGAAAACAAAGTCGGGTAATCGGAGATTGGTGTAAAGACGGAGTGTATAGCCTGCCAAAAAGCTAATGACAAATAAAGAAAAAACAATGATAAAAATCAATAAATTAAAAGGATTGTTTTCTGAGAGTAGGCTATGCGCGAGAAGCAAAATGTGTCTCACACACGTGAGATATTGACTTAGTTATTGTTTAAATAGGATACTAATTTAGGGATGAATTTCGTGACAGACACCTAATAGAGATTTATTCCACACCCCACTAGAAAGCCCACGTTTTGCCCCTGATAAGCGGGGCAAAAGTGGCATATTTTTCCCGAAAACTAGTTTTGCGGGGCGAAAGTAAAATTAGCGGGACAAAAGTAAAATTAGCGGGGCAAAAGTAAAATTAGCGGGACAAAAGTAAAATTAGTGGGGCAAAAGTAAAATTAGCGGGGCAAAACTAAAATTAGCGGGGCAAAAGTAAAATTAGCGGGACAAAAGTAAAATTAGCGGGACAAAAGTAAAATTAGCGGGGCAAAAGTAAATTTTTTCTAAAATTTTTCCAAAATTTCAAAAATTTTCGAAAATTTCAAAATTTTCCAAAATTTCAAAAATTTTCTAAAATTTCAAAATTTTCAAACAAATGTCTAAAATTTTCAAAAAATTTAAAATTTCAAGACCAAAAAGTGGCCTTCCAGTGGAGAGTGAAATAAAATACTATATGCAACACGAGGCAAAAGTAGATTTTTCCCTTGGGTGATTGTACTGCCCTTACGAGAATATTTTTCCCTCGGGTGCTTACTGCCCTCTGGACAAATATTCTCGTTCGGGCAGTAAACTCACCCGCGGGAAAAATCTTCCACTTTTGCCCCTTGTTACATAATGTACTATTAAGAAACTTCAGTCTTGATATTAAATCATTAAGTGCGCGAGAAGGGCCCAGTTTACGCACTTTTACCGAATCATGTGAGTAACACTTGCTAAATGATACTAAAGTCGATATCTTGTCGGATGAAGTTTAAATGAATCCGTAATATCACTTTTTGACATTTTCGACCAATTTAGGGTTTGAAATTTGAAAAATTCACCCACGTAGGGGTTTAAGGAAAAGCCCAGAAATTAGTTTTTAGATATTAGCATTAAAAATCTTCATAAACGATACTAAAGTCGACACCTTATCGGGCTTTGGAGATTTTTAATGATTCTGTAAAAACACATTTTACAGATTTTAAACTCTTGAAATATTGATATTTGGAAAATTTACCCCCCTAGGTATTGAATTTAGTAAAATTCTGTCTTATTAATTGTTTATAACATAAAAATAATATACCATCCGAATTTCAAGTCGCTTGGTTTAAGAGTTTTGGCAGAACATTAATGAGTCATTCAATCAGTCAGTCAGTCAGTCAGTAAATCAGTTAGTTAGGATATGTTCGTTTATCAGACGAAGAAGAACATGGTTATTTTATCTGGTACATACTATTATTGTTAGTTTTATCTTTATTTTTAGTTTTATTTGTTTAATGTTTTATTAGTTTTAATGTTCCTAAACCCCAGGTAAAAATTACTTCATGTAAAATCATATATACAAGTATATAAGTTTATATATGATCATATATGTAAATATTAATCCATGTATAAGCATAAACGAATTATGACAACATATAAGCATATATGAACGTTTATGGTCATGTAGGATAGGATGGGGCATTGCCGGTCACCTAAGCAAACGTGCTTGTTATTTCCACTTTCAAATTGTTTATTTTAACTTTAAATAATTATTATGTTAGTTCAAACCATTGACTATAAATATTTATTATTGATTTAATATAAAAATGTAAGATATCGAAGCTATATGTCGAAATAAAAAAAACATTTTGACCGAATTTACTCCACATCAAAGGGTATTACCGGTCAGCCTTGGTACAATTCCGATCACAATTAGGAAGTTACTTTTGTAGGTGAAAAATTTCTTTAAATCAATTATATGAACTTTCATATGATCCGTCGCATTATTATTCGCACTTACATAGTGAAACATATAATACCATAACCACTGTTCAATCAAAAACACTTAAGCAAAGTTACCCTACCTGAGAGCGCAGCGAAACGTTTTCTTAGCCTCACTTTCGGGAGCGTCATATAAATAACATTGTAACCGGGATTACCCCCATTCTGCTTATTAATTTAAATTGAAATGGCAAAAAAGTAATAGGTTTATACGCTTTTTTCTTCACTACTTCGTATTCTTAGATTGTTCAAATTAATAAAGATGCAAAAAATAACTGCATAAAGCAACAAATAATATGCATAAAAGCTTATTTTATAGACCAGATTTCTTATAAGAAATGTAGGCCTACACTTTGATTGTGTATAATTCCTTAATAAAACTGAATAGAAGATTGTTTGGACATTAGATTAATTGCATTTTATGTTGCGTTTAATATACTATTCGAATTATTACCTAAAAATGTTTAGATTATTGAAAATAAGGGTAACCGGAATTAGCCAGTAACCGGCATTACCCCGTTCTCCCCGATGCCCATAAATAGCTTTATACCATTATATATATATATATATATATATATATATATATATATATATATGTACATATACCTATATGGACATATCAAAAGTTTCATTTGGATGTTCGAAAGGATCCATATATAATCAAATGTAAGCACGTACATTCATATATAATCATATATGGTAATACATTATTATATATGGTTATATATGGCACCTCATATGGCTTTTATAAAATCATGTATAATCATACATGATCAAGTATAGGCATATATGGGCATATATGAAATCAATTATGTCAATGTTCGGATTTCATTTTTTTAATAAATATGCTTATCAGAAAATATTTTTAGAATCATAGTATTATAGCTTAGTCCCTCAGTTTGACTGTTATCATCTGGATGAGACTTCCAAAGGAAGGTAACTTTATGGATAAAAGTCAAAAAGTCGACCATTCCCAGGTATGGATCGAATTTAAGAAATAAAAAGTACGCTAAATTAATAATAATGCATTTTTTCACAATCATATTGGTCATATAGATGTGAAAAATCTACTTGGCCAAGATCAATAACTATTTTTAAACTATTAAAAGATTTTTTAAGTATTAGAAAACTCACATTGATTGCTCTCAAATTATACTCACTGATAATTATTAATAAATCATTTTTTTTCTTTTTGTATTTTTTCTTCTACGGAATCTCTTTCTTGTGCACATTTTAATAAAAATGAATATAATCTACCTTGATCTTTACGCATTATTTGTAACTCAAAAGCACGACTGTTTAAGAGGTTAACATTACGTTTTTGTTTACCTTCTGCTTCTTCATGCGCAGCGTCAATGCGTCGAAAAGACTGCTATGGCGAGCGTATACTGTAGTATAGTTGATCAAACATCGGGACACACATGATAAGCGGGCGATAGAATTTTCACAATAATTTCTTCCTTACTCGTAATTTAAACTTAAATGAAATTTCGGAAGAAGCAATTCTTGTATTGTTTCACACGATAAACTTATTTTCGAAGTTACTTTTTAAATTCTCTTGATATCTGCTTAGTTATAGCACCGGACACACATGACATCAATTAAGGTACGCAAGACAAAATGCAGTTATAATTCGACTTTATTTAAAAAATATACAATGAAAACTTTTAAAATCACCAATAAATGAAAAGTAATGGTTGAATTAACAAATATAACCTACGTTGATAATCAATTTACAGATAATTATATATTTAAAAGTAATTTTAAAGGACGGGACACACCTGACGCCAAAATCGAGCGATAGTTTTGAAGTCATTTTTAAATACTCACAACATGAAAATTAAGATATTATACTTAATCTATTTGATAGCTGAAAATAAGTTTAAGAAATTTGCTGCCTAGTCTTCTCTTGAATCATCATCTCGTATTAAAATTTAAAAATAATATCAAAAAAAGTTGGTCGGGGACACGGGACACACGTCACATTTCATGCTGTTTTTGATTTTTAATTCGAAATCAAATCAATCAATAATATTGAAACTTTGCGGTAATGTTCTACATATTATATCTAATATATCTGATTTTAAGTTAGACCGATATATAGTTTTAATTGTGTAAAATAACAGGGACACGACTTGGGTCGACTTCTTGACTTTTACCCGTATAGCAGTTCAGTGCAGTTTTTAAAGTCGTATAATGAAGAATCCTCCCGAATAAATACTTTAATGACAATAAACCGTGCATGAATATGTATGCTCATATATAATCGGATATGTTCATGTGTTGCCATAAGTCCGATAAGTCGTTAATGATCATATATGAGCCATTTTTACCCGGGACTCATCAAGTTGATATTTACAGAAAAGGACAACGCAGCCAATGCAGCCGAGTAAAACCCGGCGATTCAGATAGAACCAAATGGCTTTCGTATCCGTAGGGTAGCGAAGTCGCAGTTTTTACATCTACCGATAGGACTGCAGGACGTGGTCGATAGATTACTAAGTAAGAACCGTCCAGCATTTCCCCATAATTACTGCCAGACCAAGATAACGACGTACATGCTAAAAGCGAAATAAAGTAAACAAAGTAAGATTTCGTAAATTATAGGTCATAATTTAAGGTTACTATAATAATTATCATGCATATGATTAAACTCTAGTGAAAAAAATATTGTAATATTCGTTACTTATCTAAATTGACATCAAGTAAACAGATACGATTTCTAAATAATTAGCGATTCGAAAAACCTTGTACTTTTATAATTGACAAATTATTTACTAGAACATAACGTTATAGTGAATTTTTTTAAACATCGTTTTTTTAAACATTGTTGTCACGTAACTATTACAATTTTTCGAGAGTCATAATAAACAGTCGGCCAATAACGAATAGTTACAAGTCGCTTCAATGCTTGAAAAATTGAAAAATTTTCACAATGACAGGATTTAGTAACTTTTTTATAAATTAATGAAATACAAGACCTTTGGATTCGCTGATCATTTAACAATCATACCTATCTACATAATGCTAATTCAGATAAGTAACAAACATTCCCATCATTTTTTAAAAAGATATTAATGTAAGTAATCTAAATTATTGTCATATGTGATAATTGTTATGGTAACCTTAAATTATATCCTCTTATTTATGAAGCCTTACTTTGTGTACTTTATGTCGATTTCAGCTAAACTTAAAGGACAAGGATAATACTGCAGCAGTTTTGAGAAAGATGTTTCAAGCATGCTCGTCGTTATCTTGGTCTGGCAGAGTTTAGGGAATGGGTTATGATGAGCAATGAAGGTTAGTGAGAACACTTTAGGTACGAGTAACTTGTAGTACTTTATTCTATCTTAATGCAGTGAAGGAAATGCGTGTATTACAGTTACTCATTTTATTCAATAATCAATTGAACACAGTGCAAGTACAATAATATTTTAATTAATTAATTTTCAAATGAAAACAAAAATTAGAATTTTAAATGTTGTAGTAGCATAATAAGTTTCGTGAGCGGTCCTCTGAACGTTGATTTTGCTGTGCAGACGGTGGCCGCACGCGTGATACCGTCATCACATCGTCATTATAGTTGTTCCATAAGTTACAGTAGCTAAACGAAAGGGTTGAGGTGACTGAACGGAGTCAGAGAGACATACGATGGATTGCAGATGCCTGTCGTCTTCATGAACCAAGATTTGCAGTAAATACGAGGGTAGTTCAATAAGTCTTTAGAATAAAGTATAAAAACAATTTTTTTTGGGTAAATTTTTTTTTATTTTTCAACATAATCTCCTTTGAGCTCTATACACTTGGTCAATCGCTTTTTAAGTTTTTTTAATCCTTCAGAAAAGTGCGTTTTCGGAAGTTCCTCAAAATAAGCACTTACAGAGGCAATGACGTCTTCGTTGTCCGTAAATCTCTGTCCACCGATCCATTTTTTCAAGTTTGGAAATAAGAAAAAGTCACTGGGGGCTAAATCTGGTGAATACGGTGGGTGTTCGACCAATTCGAATTTTAGTTCTTCAATTTTAGCCATTGAAACGAAGCATGTGTGAACTCGGGCGTTGTCGTGATGAAAGAGAATTTTTTTTCTCGCCAAATGTGGTCGTTTTTTTTTAATTTCTTCTTTCAGCTGCTCTAATAATGATGCATAATACTCACCAGTAATTGTTTTACCCTTTTCCAAGTAGTCAATAAGTATAATTCCACGTGCATCCCAAAAAACTGTAGCCATAACCTTACCAGCTGACTTTACGGTCTTTGCCTTCTTTGGATCTGGTTCGCCTGTGGAAATCCACGGTTTGGATTGTTCCTTTGTCTCAGGAGTGTAGTGGTGTATCCATGTTTCAACCACAGTCACAAATCAACGAAAAAATTCCTCAGGATTCCGACTTATGCGCGCCAAAAGAGCCTCAGAGGCGACCACTCTATTGCGTTTATTCTCAGCTGAGAGCAAACGCGGCACCCATCTTGCCGATAGCTTTTTCAAGCCTAATTTTTCATCTAGAATTGAAACAACTGCACCTATAGATATCCTTGTGGCCTCAGCTAACTCACGCACTTTTAATCTTCTATCCTTCAACACCATATCGTGGATTTTATTGATGATTTCGGGAATAGTTGCTTCTACGGGCCTTCCTGAACGTGGTTCGTCACTTATTGATGTACGACCACGCTTAAATTTATTTACCCAGTTATAAACCGTTGCTAAGGCAGGGGCAGATGTGCCATGAACTGAGTCCAATTCATTTTTTATCTCATATGGAGTTAAACCCTTTAAATGAAAATGTTTAATTACCGCTCTGAACTCGTTTTTTTCCATTTTTCTTAACAAGCAATTTTTTTTTTCAATTGGTTATAAAAACACGTAAACTCAGAAGATGTGGACTGTGACTGCACCATATATCTAGTCGGGAGTGGTGCTGACTGAAAACAGATGATTTGGAGCGATTCGCGCGCCATCTGTTGGTCATTCTAAAGACTTATTGAACTACCCTCGTATCAACTTGGTGAGTACAGAAACATTGAACAAATCTTTGCATTTAAAATTAAAATTTTAAGCACTGGTTTAGATAGTTAAAATTTAAAATTACGATGGAAGTCTATAGTTAAGTACCCAAAATTAATTTTGTGCACATTCTCATAAAGGTTTATTCATGTACAATCAGTTTGACCTGAAGATTTGCATGCAGGTTTACATGCTCGTTTACATGTACATTCGCATGCACGTTCGCATGCAGGTTTTCATCCTGCATAGTTACGTGCATGTAATTTTGGCAGCGCCACACCTCGGACGATTGGCGAAGTTAAGCAGCGTGTAAAATGATAGGATTCGATGTGTAACCTACGGATGTAACAGACATCCAATTCGAACATGCCAAATACACCGACCATTCCAGAACGGATTTCATTCTGATACAAGTTTTCCCCACTCTACAAGCATAACACTGGGCAAATGCGGGATGTGATTAGGTAGGATAATATAAAGATATATAAAAAATAACTATGAACCACTTGCTATGCCAAAAGGCTGCAGAACAACAAAAATAATCGTTTTTATCGATTTCAGAAAATTGTAAAATAGAAAACGAAAAAAATGAGCCTTGATTTGTAAAAGTGACCGTGTCATTCTCGAAATATAAGCGATCAAAAAAGAAATTTCAAAAATACATAAACTCAAATATCTCAGAATATAAAGGTCGTTATGATCTGGGCAAATAACTCAACCAAAAGATAGTAAAAAGCTAACTTTTTGATAAGTTTCAAATCAAATGCTGCCGATTTACTGCAGTTATCGTGGTTGACTAAAAATCGTTTTTTTACAAAAATTTTTTTACAAAAAAAAACCTTTAAAAAAAAAAGTCTGAAAAGATTTGTAGAATATTCTTCTCTGTATTTATAATGATCTCAATTTTTTTCAAAAATTTTCCTTCTGATATTTCACAGCTATAATCATTTGTAAATAAAAATCACGATTTTGTGTATAAGAAAACAAGGAAATAAATAGCTTATTCAAAATTTCGGGCCGGAAAAGATAGGTAATTTCGTGCTCTTTCAAATGCATACTGAATGCGTATATTACTTGTAAGGTATCAAAATATCCGTAAAACTAAAACTCAAAAATCGAAAAACCGCTAAAAACAAAAACGTATTGAAAAACCACAAACAAAATTTTTAAGCTGCCTTCCTTAAAGAAATGAGCTCAGAAACATTAAGTTTCACTGTGCATATTCAGAGTAATGCTGGATGGTAATGTTCCACGGCCATATGCACACACACACATATTCATATAGACATTTTATAAAGATAGTGTATTTTGATTCCTAATATCTTGAAACATGTTTCTATAATGATTTTAGCACAACTTTTTTGTACCATCACAAAGCGTCCTCTACGAGGAAGCAAAATAGAAGTGAATGGTAAGAACTTATGGTGGCTCAGTCGGCAAGAGTGTCGAATTCCCATGCCAGTGACCCGACTGCCGACTGATACAAGCACCTCTGTAAAAAATGCATGTGCTTTGTTTGCAAACACACCGTAGACCCCATCGTCGATTAGCACCATATGAGAGCACAAATATGGCGACATTAAGAAAAAAAAGTGAATGGTAGAGTTACTGTGTGATTTTATGACTTTAAATAAAATACTAAGTAGCAGTAATCGATGCAGAACACAACAATTTATTTTAAATTTAATATCTTCAACGATTTTTTTCGGGACAATTATGGCACTGAAACTGATAGGAGCATATTCGAAAATAATAAAATTCCTGAATTATCGATTTTCATGTAGAAATCAATCCTTATCCTTACTAATATGTATATGGGTAATTGTCTGGAAAATTGAGATCAAAAAGATTTTTTTTTTATTTCTTAAGTAAAAATGTTTCTCTTGGTATGAAGAATGTATGTGAATTTTTCAGATTTATTGAAACTCTTAGGTTCAAAGTTGATCAAGGCTAAATATGAGAATGTAGTCACTTTTTGCATTTTTTAGCAAATTTCAACCTCCATTTATGTAACAAAATTAAATCTCTTTAAAAAATACCAACAAATGATTTTTTAATAAATTTTCTGAATTTTTCATAAAAAATGGTTCCAAAATCTTTTAATACCCCTTTCTATTAATGAAACTAATTTTAAAACTCATAATCCTGAAAAAGTGGGTTTGATCACTCGAACCATTACACCACAAATCATGAAGATAGCTTTTTTCAGTACAAAAGTGATTGCCACAGTCGCAAAATGGTAGAAATGCAATATTTATGTAAAAGAAAATCAAAATAACATGAAATATTGTTAAAACGCACATTTTAGCAATAAAGTTACTATTTAGCTTCAAACAACTTTAAATATATGGGCTTAATCAAATCTGAATAAATTCACGACAATTTTACATACTAAAACAAACATTATGGTCGAAATAAATTTTTCTTTTTTTTGTTCTCGATTTTCGATATATATAGAAAAGTTCAAAAAGATATTTTTCTTTTACATTTAAATACATTGAGAATCTGAACTTTATATATGGATCTCTTAAACAATCATATATCCTTGTACATACCTACCGCAGGATATCGGGAGTCAACACCAACGAATCTGACTTATAAGTCTCATTATACTCAGAAAACATCATTTTCAGGTATATGTGAAAATTTTCTGAACGAAATTTTTTGTAAAGTTATAATAGTATAATGATAAAAAGATGTATAAAATCCTAATAAATCACATTTTATATATACACTCTTTTCGCCGAGATGGTCGCCCACAACTGTCCAGTCTAAAAGCCCCGTAAAAAATCTATAATCATGTAGTAACTTCTTTAGCAGTTTAATTTTATATAGTTTTCGAAATTGAGGTAGTTGAGCGACTGATACCCATAAAGTACTTCCTGTGCAGGAAAACAACTTTCCTTTCCCATCAAAACAGTAGTATTAAATAGAAAAGATGACAAAAGTCCTGGGTCAGGATGGAACATTTTTTGTATTTCAAAAAATAATTTAGAAGGCACTTTTGTGAAAATGCTCATTGCTAATTCCAATCATTAAATCAATACATTTTTAATTGAAATGTACAACAAAATATTATTTAAAGTCAAAAATTGATCTGAAACGGTCAAATGTAACATTAGAGCTACATTCAGAAAAACGCATTTCTAAATCTACGATTTCTTAGTTTTAAACAATTTATAGATAAACTATACAAAATCCATGATCGTGTTTTTTAGCCGTAAAGAGGTCTCGACTTTAAGAGTTATACTATACTCATAACTTTTTAAAACAATTTTTTTTAAATTGTTTTAGCTTCATATTCAAATTTTGAATGCATTTGTAATTTAAATTCATGTTCATTTCAATATACTTTATAAAAAAATAGCAATAAAAAACTGATTTTTCAAAAATTTAATGTAGTACAGTGTTCTTAAAGTACTTTAAATTAATTGTGAGTACTCGTAAACGAAGTTTTGAATTTCTTAAATAAATTATTAACTGAAGCATCAGAGAAATTCTGCATATCCGAACAATTCGCTGACTTAGAAATCTTCAATAATAGTCCACATCTTTTTAAAGCTTCTAAGTCATACTTTATGACTTTTTTTTGAAAAGTAATTCTTTTTAGATGTGTATATTGAATATTTTTATAATATTAATGGAAACAAAAAAAAATTTGTGAGTTAGTTCCGGTGCCCAAACAACTCCCAAAAATCAATTACTGTGCCTCAGTTAGTTACTGTGTCTTCCGACCGAATACTGTGCTCCATATTCAGCGGCTCTTACCGATTACTGTGCTCTAAATATGGTGCATCCGAAAATTAATATTTCCGGTTAGAATTCAATGTGAAATTGCTATAATTAAACAACAAAAATCAACTAGGATAGAATATTTTAATATTGGTAGGAATTTATGTAAAAATAATTTATTAGGTACTTTTTACGTTTATTAACAAAATTTTTATCAAATTGTATGTAATAACAACTTATGAGACTCAACATACAACTTATAAAACTCAAAAATACTATTTTGTACCTATAAATAATAATAATTTTTAAGTTTTGGATACAGCACAGACTCATTTGGTTTTTTCATTTATATAAACTTTTGTATATATTTATATTAACTTTTGTAACAATCTTATTTTTGGCAATTCTTGTTGCAGGGACCTTTATCAGTTTTATTTTCTTTCGCTTTTTCCTTCTGTTGTTCTTTTAATTTTTTTTAAGCTTTATTCCTCATCTTCTTCTTTTTTAATTTTTACTTTCTCAAGCCTTATTTTCTTTTGTATATATAACATCCACCGTTTTTCTTTCTTTCTCCATCTTTGTAACTTGATCTGTAAGTACGCGAGATAATGCAGATATATTTTTTTCACTTTTATAAGCAGATTTATCGATAATTACCATGGTAGAAAATTATTTAGTTTTATCGAGGCCCTCGATTATTCCCATGGCAAACTAGATATATCTACATAGTTCTAGATTCATTTTCCACCAGGGTATAGTAAATACTTACGTTCGGTTAAGAGAGTTTTTCATTTGTATTATAAAGAGGAGGTTATGATAGACGAAGACGCTTGTCGGCGGGCGGGCCAGTAACTAACGCATCACGAAAAACTCGTCCAATTACTGTGCACAGTATTTGGTGGAAGGTTTGAATCCGTTTGAATTACTAGACTTATATAAAAGAAAATATTAAAATAAATGCTCTAAATAATGCTTTATCCTAATCTATACTAGTTTTATTTGTATTTTTTTTTCGTATCGCAAAACAGTTTGGTTTATTCTATATCACCTTTTATTCATTGAGCGTTTCAAGATTTGGCACAAAATTGGCACATCTACCCTATATGAATGCATCAGATACAAGCTGAATATCACAGGTACTTTCAGGTACTTTATAATACTTTATAATTGAGTGCAGAAACTCTCGCATATTATATTGTTGATTTTACTGCTCGACATTTTCCATGGTGTCACCACCATGTTACGTATGTGCAATCATGAAGCCCAACCTCACATCGTTCGGAAAACGTATTTACGCAATGAAACGTTACGTGATTGTGAACATTATTCGCGAGAATAGACAAGGCTACCATGCGCAAGGAAAGTTTATTGTATCAAGGTCCCGCTAATGAAATATTTGGCATCAATTCGTCCAGCTGTAAATCTTACTATATGACACTAAATTTCAGTCAGTTAATACAAAATAAATTAAGTCTTATGAATATAAAAATGTTGAATCCATTATAATTCTCTTTACCTGTAAAAGATATTAAAAGTTCCACAATATTTACATATATACATACAAACATCTTATTAATAATTTCTCCACGTCTAACCAATATATATCTATTAAATTTTTGTTAACATTTTAATTAAAAAATATATTTTTAGTATCTTCTTCGATATAAAAAATGTCGATTTTATAAAAAAATTATAAGTGTAATACCTAGTAACAAATTTTACTGCAATGCAATTTATTAATTTTATAGCCAATAAGAATATTTATTCGTTATCAAGTTTATTAAAAAAAGTTAATTTAGATTTCGCTACATAATTTAATCATTTTTCAAAATTCAGACGCCATGACGAGCGACTAAAAAGTCGTCAGAACGAAAAGACTGACAATACAATGTATTTTACACAATAAGGTAGATAGAGCGCTATAATATATAAGTAGGAACTATAGAACTAATGTAATATTAAGTACTTATGAAAAATTATGTTGAAATAAATTAGACTTGATAAGGGTGGCAAAATAGCCACCGAGACGTCATCAAACTGACAACTAAGCTGAAATGAGTGTTAAACGTATGAATAATATAAATTAAATCATTGTCTACAACATTAAGAAATTATAGAGGTATAAGTCACATTTTCGAAAAAATTGGGTTGTAAGTAGAATTTCTGATCAATGACGAATGAAAAATGTTACATCAAAGTGATAAGAGCGATTGCACCAAATTAAACCAAATTATTGAATTAAACTTATTTTTTGCTTCCTCATAGAGGAATCTTTGGATGGTAAAATGAAAAGTTTTGCTAAAAACATAATAGAAACATGTTTTGAGATATTAGGAATAAAAATAAACTATTTTTAGAAAATTTCTGCATGGATCTGTTTGTGTGTATGTGCGTGCGTGCGTGTATGTGCGTGTGCGTGTGCATGCGCATGTGTGTGCGTGTGCGTGTGCGTGTATATGTGTGTGAGATGTATGGATTTGTATTAGCATTACTCTGAATATACACGGTGAAAATTAATTTTTCAGGGCTCATTTTTTTGTTTTGCTTTCTCAAAGACAAAGCTTTGTGACGATTAAATTTTTTTATCAAAGATATTGATGAACTTATATGTTTTTTAGATTACAGAATCAGACAAACATGTTTTTAAAAATGTCTGTCTGTATGTATGCATGTATGGATGTATGTATGGGACAAAAAATTTGTGGAACAATAAATCTTCAAGGGAAGCATATTTTGAGCTGAAATATTGCAGACATGTAAGGTATGTCTCAACTTAGAACTGATTTAAGTTTTGAAGCTGATTGGATAATAAAATGTGCATTTTTTATTAAAAATATTAATTTTAGAAAATGTGTAAAAATCTAAAGAAATTTTTTTTTTTTATTTTAGACGCTAAATGTGACACTGAATTGTACGTTTCGTTTCGTTTTTTTAATATAAACGTAATTTCCTTTAAATTGATATATCAAACAATTATTTTCTTGTTATTTTTGTGAAAGAAACATAAAATATAAATTTTATAAAAATTTGTAAATATCGGAAAAGACATTGTGTCTCATTGTACGTCAAACATATTAAACATACGAACTTTTTCATAAAATAGACGTAATTACCGTCCAATTTATATTAGTATTAACGCAATTCTTTTTTGTTCTTTTAACATTAAACATGTTAAATATATGTGTTTTCAAAAGGAAGGCGTAATTTCCTTATAATTTGGTATATCTAACATTCAATTTTAAGATATATTGTGAACGAAAAATAAAAATATTAATATAAAAAAATTTGTATAAATTGCAATTTGTATTCGATGTATGTCTTTAAGGTTTAATGAATTTTCTGCGTACAGACATGTTGAAAATTATTTCAAATTTTGACATTTTCTCAGACTTGTGTCTAATGAATTAGTTTTGGCATTATTTTATTTGAAGCGAATTACTAATATAAAATTCTTAAACTCAATTTTTCAGAACCTCTCTTTGAGAAAGCATTCTGCTAAAGCAGTTAGAAGCATTTTTTTAATAAGGACGGTGGCTTAAAATTTTTTTTTGAATGCGTTTCTTTAGCGCTTTTTCGATTTTGTAGTTTTAGTTTTTAGGATTTTTTGATACCTTAAAAATAATATCATCGATTGAGTGGTAATGCATTAAAAAGAGCATAAAATTACCTACCTTTTACAAACGCAAATTTTGGATAGGCTCTTTTCTTCTTTTGTTATACACGTAGAAAGTCATATTTAGTTTAAACGGTTATATCTCGGAAATCTATGATGGAAAATCGTTCAAAAATGTTAGATGATTAAGAATTCAGTGAATCTATGTACTAAAATCTGATTATATTTAATTTAAATATTTAAATAATTTTAATAAATTACGTAAAGAGAAGAAATGTCTGTAATAAGGATTATTACATATCGTTCTGTAATTTTAGTAAACAATGATCTTTTGTCAAACCATGAATGATAAACAGCACACCTTTGTGAGCTATTAATTAGAAAGAGATATAGCAATTTAAAGTTAATTTATTAGAACAAAGAATTTCATATTGGAAAAATTAATTTAGTTTGAGGAAGCTAAGTGCCAATGAATTGGCAGCGGTTTTTTATATGCTAATTCCTATTAAACCTAATTCCTTTTCCAAACTGAACATCTTTTTCTTAAAATAAAAAAAAGTGCACTTAAATCCCTTGGTTTTTATATACATTGTATAAATAAATATATAAACCAAATAAAATAGGTGTATTTTTTGTAATAAAAAGACATTATTACGTAAGAAGAAATATGCTCGAAAACGTGGTGCTGCGAGTATGCTTCATATGAAGTAAGGGTAGGATACGTATAGCGATCGATAGGACAAGGTCCAAAATAATTGTATAATCGACATTGGCTGATAATTTCCCGGAGCACTGTCCAATGCGTAACAACAATTAAATTATGGTGCTCATAACCGGTGATTGTCACATATGTAATTAGAATGAATGATTGTATTCTAGATAATGCAACTTATTTTTGAATATTTCTATGAGATAAATTTAGATTATTTTACATACATCATATAATTTAATAATAGTACGTTTATATTGATAGTTTATTTTTATTCATCATACGAGTATCGTGCGGTAATGAGTTATATAAATATTTTATTTTTAATTATAAAGGAAGTAGGTATACAAAAGTAAAACAACAACATTTTGTTTCCTTGGGAAAGTTTACTTAAATGTCCATGACTCATTATTGTTACGTTTTTATGTAAATCGTTTCTTGTCCTTACGTTTATATTGGTGTTGGTTATGATATTATTTTACATACAAATTAGAATTTTTATGTTACTCACAAAACGTTTTTTGACCTCAAAAGAGTTTCTGCGCAACAAGTTTTAATAAAACAAGCTGAAAATTTACAGGTATGTTGTTTTTCACATTTCTAATAAAAATAGAGAGATATTTAGTTTATAATATCACATAACAACTTTATTTAGATATTGTACCACGCAAATATGATGTTATAAACAAATATAGTTGTAAAATTTACTTTTGAGATTATAAATAAAGTTTAAAAAATCGATTGCACGATCTTTTCCATACTTACAACGTAGAAGCTGTATACGCAAAATGGTTACGAGCCTATGAAATCTGTTGTACATAGAAAATTTGGAGAATTTATAGTTTTTAATTTATAGGGTTTTCTCGTGTAGAGACAATAGAAATGAGTGAAAAAAACTGAATCATTGATGAAACATATTCTTTTTATACATGATTTCTTATATTTTACATAAAAACATAATTTTTTTTATAGTTATAAAAACCGTACAAAGAAAATTTTTTATACGTAAAAAGACTGCAAAATATATGCTTAACACCTTTAGTTGAATCTCGAGAGAATTTCAATTAGAGAGAGCAGTCTGCTACCGAATTTCAATATCCTTAAAAGGAAGAAATTCGAACATAAATTCTATATGTAACACTTAGTTTCGATCTCACATTTAAGAATGAAATGATCTTTTTATAGATCTTATTGAATTAAAGGTTATCCTAATTTTCTGTATTAATTGACATAAGGTTAATGAAAGTCACAGTAAACACTCGTAAGAAATACAAAATAAAAGATAATACAGAATGTGAGTTTATAATTATATAATAGACATTAATTTTATATTTATATGCTATTCATTCATACTAGTTAATTATTCACAAAAATATATTTTTGAAGTAACCATTATTGTTTATTAAAGTCAGAAAAATGGGGTTACATGATTTTAATTTAAGTAAAAAACTTTGTATAAAGAAACTATAATCGATACTTAACTATCGCAGAGCACTAATTGTAAAATAAAAATGTGATTTCTTTCGAATTGACACACATTGTAAATTCGTGGTCTGCTTAAGTCGAGTACGTGATCAGTAGTCAAGTAGTGCGAAGAAATCGCAACAATTGATTTCACAAGAGCTCATTCTGTCCGTCCCCGGATCGTACACGGGGGAACTCGCGGGCTCTTCTTCAGTTTGGTCATTTCGCAATGCATTGCAATTCGGTCAGCATGGTAGGGTGTCAAGCTGGGTATAAAAACTATGGGCCTAGGTGTTCCCAACATCAATCGTCTTCGATCCGTTGAAGTATCAACACAAACTAAGCATCAACATGTTCGTACTGGCTGTAAGTAGTGTTATACTTACTAGTATATGTATCCAGGAATCCAATGATATCTGTTAAGAAATTTTCTATCATTGTAAAATACAATAATTATACTCATTTAATTCACCTTTTTAAAATAATTTTATATTATTAATACAATATTTTTGTGGTATTCTGAAATATAATAATATTGTTTCTTGTTGATTTTAATAAAGCTACTTACGCAACAATAGCTAAATAAAAAAACATTGAATGAAATGTATTTTTGAAACGTATATTTTAATTGATAATATTAATTGATAATTAATTGTATATATTAATGTGTGTAATATTAGAATTGTTGATTTATATTTAAAAAAATTCTTATTACTAACTTAAAATGAATTTTTTATTAAAAGTAGCCAAGCAACCGAAAAAAGAATTATATGAAACTAATTTCGTTAATATCGTTATTTTTTTCTTTCAGACTCTTTCCCTCTTGGTGGCGGTGGCTTCGGCCGGCATCGCGCCGGTGGCGCCCGTGGTGGCAGCGGCCCCGCTGGCTGTGCCCGCGCCCTTCGTTACGGCCAAGAGCTACCAGGCCATCCACCGTAACTACAACACCTTCGCCGCGGCTCCCCTGGCCTACAGCTCGCCCGTCGGACCCGTCGCCTACGCCTCACCGGCTGTAGCAGCGGGACCCTTGGCCTACACCTCGCCGGCTGTAGCAGCGGGACCCTTGGCCTACACCTCGCCGGCTGTAGCAGCGGGACCCTTGGCCTACGCCTCGCCGGCTGTAGCAGCGGGACCCGTAGCCTACGCCTCGCCGGCTGTAGCAGCGGGACCCGTGGCCTACGCCTCGCCGGCCGTGGCCAGTCCTCTGACCTACGCCGCGGCCGGAGCGCCGGTCTTCGCGCCCAGTCCACTAGCCGCGTACAGCGGCTTCCCCGGCGGTCCGGCTGCAGCCTTCGCCGCCGGCCCGGCTGGACCCTTCGCGTACAAGCTGTGACGGGGGTCTCTCGCCGGCTTTGACAGCTGTGGGAAATTAGAGTCCGTGCCATGCCAGTATCGATTGTTATAAATTGTTTTTAGTTTTTTTTGTCTCTTTTTTTTATTGAACTTATGTTGTGAGTAATAAATTTGTTGAAAAAAAGTTCCTTTGCGTGTTTTAAGTGTGTTATTGCTTCTGAACCCTTATTCCGATACCTTGCGGATAATTAACGATACTATACATACAATAGCGGAATTTATAATTATATATGAGTTATTCATTTTGATGTGATATTAATTTTGAACCTTTATCCTAAATCCTGTCTTTCAACTCATATATATTGCATTTGAGAAATTGCGATTCACTGATTGACATTTGGCATGTAGTCTGCACAATTTAATAATGAAAAACGATTTACTCTTGCTTACTGTACTGTGTGATTGTTTCTTTTTCTCAAATTTTATATGACTCAAATACTATACGAGATAATTAAATGTAATTTTAAATTAAGTTATAACTAAACTGTATGAAAAAGCATATATTAGGCACTATAGTGCGTGAAATACCATAGTGCTAACAATAGTGTTTCAAGGTG